>JBBPMC010000908.1:0-15192 GCA_038090115.1 Strobilomyces echinocephalus
ACTCCAGTGGCTTGATAAGACTTGATAAGAGTGATCTACACTCTGATAAGCTCAGATAAGCTTAGATAAGCTTCTGATAGGCTTGGATAGGCTTTGATAAGCTTGATGTTATGATCCAATCATAACACACGGAGGCTACGAACGTAGCGCAGGAGATCAATAACCCCAAGATGCTCGCGGGGATACAGACGTTCGAGAATACATGGAGCAGCTGGACAGGGTTGTGTCGGGCATCCCATCGGTATGTGATCGTTCGTCCATGGGACACTCCACAGTCTGATCATTACGTAGATTCATCCATACGCGTCGCTGGCGTGGTCTGTGTTATCGGCTGCGAACAAGGTGTGGGCTGTGCGGTTCGTCTTGTCGTGAGGACTGATGGTTTCCGATAAGGTCCTCGTGAACCAGAAAGATCACAAGCGGATCGTTCGCTTAGCAGGCACGATAAGCGATATCTTTGATTTCGTCGAAGACGTCGAGTTCCTCAGGACGATCGAAAAACACTCCAAGACCATCGTGACCCTCGTGCAGCAGGTGACGGAGTGCAGCTATTTCATCACCGAGTATGCCAAGCAAGAGAATTTCTGTTCGTCGCCCCCCACTTCCATCGCCGTGACTGACCTTATATCTAGGGATTCAAGCGATAAAGTATGCGATGTCTGATATTGATACCAAGATCACGGAATACCAGAGGAAGCTTCAAGAATTCAAGGCCACCCTGTTAGATGGAACTGTAGTGCAAACGGGGGTCACCGTCTTTCGGATGATGAACACCATTGAAAGCATAGGTGGGTCTCAGGCTGTCATTGCGACCCTGGATCTGACCTTGACGAACGATACAGTGGAAACGATCGATCTGAACGACATGTCCTACGCCTTTGGGGCCCGGTTCGAGCGAGAGAAGGGATGCCTGCCGGGAACGCGTGAAGGCTTCATCCAGGAAATTTTGGACGTCCTCGACGACGCCGACGACGATGCCCCACAGGTGTGCCTATTGACTGGTGTCGCCGGGTCAGGCAAGTCAGCGATCGCTCACACCATCGCTCGGCGGTTCAACGAGCGGAAGCGGCTCAGGTCATCGTATTGCTTCGCCAGCACAGACGTGGCCAACCGAAACCCAAGAAATCTGTTCACGACTATCGCGCGTGACCTGGCCGATCATGATCCGCAGTACAAGGCGGCGTTGTGGAAGGTGGTGAAAGACGATCGGGTGCTTCGGACGTCGCAATCGCCGTTCGAACAAGTCGAGCAGCTGATCATCGCACCTAGCCAGGCCGTGAACCAAATCGGGCTGTTCGTCGTCGTCATCGACGCCCTCAACGAAAGCGGAGATCAAGTGAGTCGGCAACCTTTACTTCACGCGCTGTCACAGAAGATCGCAGAGAATGCCCTTCCAAGCCGTCTCCGTTTCCTGATTATCTCCCACCCTGAAACCGACATCCTCACTGCGCTGCCGCCTGGCCCCCGTGTCCTCCGGAAGTACATGGGTGATGTCCCGACACATACCGTCGATGAGGATATCCAGAAATTCCTCCGGCATTCCCTCGCAGATCACGTCCTCGAGCCTGAATTTCACTGGCGGGATGAAAAGTGGTGTCAACAACTCGTCGAGCACTCTCAGCAATTGTTTCAATGGGCATCTATGGCGTGCAAGCTTCATCCGAGGGATCAGCAACGGTGCGGATGTGCTCGATGTACAGGAACAGTTCGTGGTGGTGGTACATGCGGACAGCAGTGAGGGTGGACATCCGCTAGACAACCTTTACCGAACTATCCTCGAACAACGGTTTTCGACAGACACTGGTCGATGCCGATTCCGAGAGGTGATGGCCATCATACTTGCTCTTCATGAACCCCTGTCGATTTGGTCACTTTCTGCTTTGCTTTTCAGACTGGCGCGTGTCTGAAACATTGTCAAACGCCTTGGATCACTGCTGGATGGGGTTGTTGATGAAGAGAGGCCCATCCGACCCCTACATACTTCATTTCGTGACTTTTTACTTGATGAATCCCTGCTTTCCATGTCTCCATTCAATCTCATCATGCTCTCCTCCTTGGACAGGCATTGCTGTCATGCATGCAAAACATGCTGAGGTTCAACATCTGTGACCTCGAGGACTCATGAGTTCTCAACAATGCCATCCCTGATCTACCTACTTGTGTGGCAAAGGCCATTCCTCCTCACCTTGAATATTCCTGCCTATACTGGATGAACCATCTGCAGGATACTGCCTGTAGTCCCAGCTTGGAGAATGATGTGGCCATCTTTATCCAGAACAAGTTTTGCTATTGGCTTGAAGCTATCAGCTTGCTTTCCTTCTGCTCTCCCTTGTCCACTGTGGTATCTGCCCTGAGGACCTGCAATGCACTGAAGTTATGGGCCAAGGTATGATAACCATGACTGTCATTAGGAAACATGACAAACAAATTACTAGACAAAAGAAATTAGGACACTGGGCAGAGAAGCAGCTCAATTCATTCAAGTATTTGGAACAGTTCTGAGAGAATCCACCCCCCATCTGTATGTCCCAAAATTTGTAACCCCATTGTAATGCAGCTGGCTTCTAATGGCACACAATTAAATATTCAATGCCCTTTTAAGGGCATTACAATGGTATTATTAGTGCATTATGGGGGGATTACGACAGGATTTCGACGGATTTCGACAACAGTTTAATGTAATCGTGTACAGTTAAAAGTCAGCAACATTACAATGGGGGGTTTTTTTTGTGACATATGTATCAGCCATGCCTCAGACTCCAACAAGCTCTGCACTCCACAAACTTTGGGCAGATCATTTGCACACATATGTCTCTATCTGCCTTTAAAGCCCCATTAATTGGCCAAGTCAGGTTTGTTCCCTGCATGAGCACAAAATATCTGTCAATTCTGTTGTCTATTCTCCTGATGGAAGTCACTTTGTCTCTGGCTCTGGGGATGATACCATTAGAATTTGGGATGCATCCACTGGGCAATGTGTAGGGGATCCACTCCAGGGACACAAAGATGATGTTAGTTCTGTTGCCTATTCACCTGATGGAAGACACATTGTCTCTGGCTCTTGTGATTGCACCATTAGGATCTGGAATGCATTGGGAATCCACTCAAGGGACACCTATCTGGAGTCAGCTCTGTTTCTTATTCTCCAGATGGAGGTCACATTGTCTCCAGCTCTTTGAATCAAATTAGGATCTGGAATGTATCCACTGGGTAATATATGGAATGTCCACATCAAGGTCATAAATCTGGAATTTGGTTTGTTGCTTATTCTCCTGATGGAAAGCACATTGTCTCTGGGTTGACAGATCACACCATCTGGATATGTGATGCATCCACTGGACAATGTAAGGGGGATCCACTCAAAGGACATGCAGATGATGTTTTATCTGTTGTTTATTCTCCTGATGGAAAGCATATTGCCTCTGGCTCTGTGGATTGTACCATTAGGATTTGGAATGCATCCACTGGATGGTGTATGGGGAATCCATTTCAAGGACACACATCTGCAGTTACTTCTGTTGCCTATTCCCCTGATGGAAGCCACATTATTTCTGGTCCTTGGGATTACAAGATTAGGATTTGGAATGTATCCACCAAGCAATGTGTAAGGGATCCACTCTCAGAACACAAAGGTTGGATCTATTGTCTTGCCTATTCTCCTGATGGAAGTCATTTTGTCTCTGGTGCTGATGATAAGACCATTAGAATATGGGATGCATCAACTGGGCAGTGTGTAGGAGGTCCATTTCAAGGGCATACAGATTCCATCAGCTCCATTGTTTATTCTCCTAATGGACACTTTATTGCTTCTGGTTCTCATGATGGTTCTGTTAAAGTATGGAGGATTAAAGACCCTTTCCATGATCTTCAACAGGGGGAAGATGGGTGGATTCATTCTTCCAATAAGGCCTACTTCAGTTGGCTGGCTCCTTGGAATAGGGGTATCTTTCTTCATCCTGTATCTTCATTGACATGTTATTCTGGAAGAATTTTCAAAGCTAACACTGATTTCACTTCCATTATATCTTGGAGTTCTTGTTGGCACTAAATGTGATCAGAAGTACTGCTTCCATTTCATGGTCTTGTTATATGTAATAGTAACCAGAATGAACAGGAACTTTGGATTATTATAATTAGTCTTGGTGATAGTTGAATTAACTTGGTTTTTCAGGTTGATAGATACTGTTTGCCCATAACAGCATAACCACATGAGAGATGGTCAAGGCCATCAGATGAATCTGGACTGAATCCTCACCTTTTGATGATCAATACCATTGCTAACTACTTGAAAACCAAACTCATTCAGCACAACTCAAAGAGCAGCCTGTGTTTTCTGTTAAAACCCTGTGATTACTTGCTCCTGCAGACCAGCTCTCTACCACACTATATGTCTCTTGTAGTACAGGCTGCCAGTGCTTGTGCATCAAATTCCAGAAAGAGGCCTAAGTTCCTCTCTGACCTGTTGTGCTCAAAGGGAAGCAATCATTTGAAGAGCAAGGAAAATATAAGTGAACCTTGCATAATGTGCCAGAATAAAGTTCAAATTGTGTCTTATGTATGCAAGTGGTTTTAAGATCTTTTGATGTCAACTAAACAAGGTCTTCTTACCCCATTCATATATTACTCACTTAGTCAATAGGTAGCAATTTACTTGAAGTGATGTAGGAGACATACAAAGCACTACATATTCAGATTAAGAGAGTGAACAAATCATGTATGTTAAGTTAAAGCCAACAAGAAACCCAGGGCTCTTCCAAAATAAAGGCACTAACAGCCCTGAAAACACCACCATGGCAAATCACCAAAGATGAAACAGGAAGATGAGAGGTATTTCTATTCCAAGGGGCCACCCAACCAAAGTAGCAATTGTTAGAAGATTGAATCCAGCCATTGTTCAACTCTAGATCTTGAAACAAGAGAAGATCTTGAACCTTCCACACTTTAACAGATCCATCACCAGATCCAGAGACAATATACTGTCCATTAGGAGAATAGGCAACTGAGGTGACTCCATTTGTGTGCCCCTCAAATGGACCCCCTACACATTGCCCAGTGATTGAGTTCCAAACCTTGATGGTTGCATCTGAAGAGCCAGACACAATGTAGATTCCATCTGGAGAGTAGGCAATACAGTTGACTGTTCCATGTCCCTGGAATAGATTTCCTATACATTGCCCAGTCATTGCATTCCAAACTCTAATGGTTTCATCTCCAGAGCCAGAAACAATGTGAATCCTGTTAGGAGAATATGCCACAGAGGTGATCCAAGATTTGTGTCCCTTAAATGGATTTCCCACACATTTCCCAGTGGCTACATCCCAGACCCTAATGGTGCAATCACGAGAGCCAGAGACAATATGAACTCCATCAGGAGAAAATGCAACAGAGGTGACTATGTCTGTGTGCCCCTGGAATGGATTCCCTACACATTGTCCAGCAGTTGCATTCCAGATCCTAATGGTGTGATCCCAAGATCCAGAGACAATAAGAGTTCCATTAGGAGAATAAGCAACAGAGGTGACTGTGTCTGTGTGCCCATAAAATGGATCTCCTACACTTTGCCCACTGGTTGCATTCCACACTTGAATGGTTTTATCCATAGAGCCAGATACAACATGACTTCCATCAGGAGAATATGCAACAGAGGTGACTATCCCATGTCCAGGTCCCTGAAATGGATCAACCTCAATTTGTCCAGTGGCTGCATTCCACATCCTAATAGTGGCATCCCATGAGCCAGAGATGATGTGACATCCATCAGGAGAGTAAGCAATAGAGGTGACTGGAGAGTGCTTTTGGAGTAGATCCACAGATTTCCTAGTAGTTGCATTCCAGACTCTAATGGTGGCATCCCATGAGCCAGAGACAATGTGAACCCCATCTGGAGAATAGCCAACACAGGTGACTGTGTTTACATGTCCATGAAGTGAATCCCCTACACCTTGCCCTGTAATTGGATCCCAGAGTTGAATGGTTTTATCCATAGAACCAGATATAAGAAGGGCTCCATCAGGAGAATAGGCAACTGAGGTAACTGTGTCTCTGTGGCCAACCAATGGATTCCCCACACTGTTACGCTTCGCTCCTCATCCGGTCCTTATCGGATGACATCTCAAGGACTTACGGACTAATCTTTCTTTTTCCTCTTATCTAATCTTATCACATCTTATCTTTATCTTATCACAGGATCAACGGCCATAGCCTCGCCCTCTGATCTCTGCACCATCGTCACTCGTTTCACCCTTCTTCGTTCCACCTCGCGCATGTCGCACCCTGGACACAGCCAAAGGCCTGTGCATGCTTCTCTTCTCTTCCATTCCATCATGTTTCATCTCCGCGTTTCATAAAACGCTTCTCATGCTTCTCTTCCATTTTACTCTCCTTCCATCTCACATGTTTCATCTCCGTTCCCTTCTATGTTTCACATTTGATAAGCGTTCCAGCCACACTCCTGCGCCCAAGGGCAAAGGGCTTGGACTATTGTAGACGAAACGCTTATGTAAACCTATGTAGTCTCTGAATATATAAACCCAGTGAACATCGACTGGCAACCCCAGTCTAATTCACTTGGGCATCATCCTCCCTAAGGCACACCCAGCCTAGATTCCAACTACTCCCTCTATCCTCTCCATAGAGCTCTTAGTTGCCAAGTGGTAACCTGAGGACTTAGGTCTTAGGGTTGTATCACACACTTTCTCCAGTGATTGCATTCCAGATCCTGATGGTGTGATCTGAAGAACCAGAGATGATATGTATTCCATCAGGAGAATATGTAACAGCGGTGACTGATTTTGTGTGTCCCTGCAACAGGTCCCCCACACATTGCCCAGTGGTTGCATTCCAGATCCTGATGCTTGCATCCAAAGAGTCAGACACAATGTGGATTCCATCTGGAGAATAGGCAACACAGTTGACTGCCCCATGTTCCCAGGATGATTTCCTTACACATTCCCCAGTGGTTGCATTCCAGATCCTGATGGTTTCATCTCCAGAGCCAGAAACAATGTAAGTCCCATCAGGCGAATATGCAACAGAAGTAACTTTGTCTGCATGTCCATGAAATGGAAACCCCACAATTTCCCTGGTGGTTGCATTCCAAACCCTGATGGTGTGGTCTAAGGAACCAGAGGCAATGTAAATCCCATCAGGGGAATAGGCCACAGAGGTGACAGTGTCATCATGCCCCTTTAATGGATCACCTGCACATTGCCCAGTGATTGCATTCCAGACCCTGATAGTGCAGTCCATTGAACCAGATGCCAGATGTGTCCCCTCAGGAGAATAGGCAACACAGGTGACTAAAGAAGTGTGGCCATTCAAGACATGGACCTCAGCTGGCCAGCTAGAAATATTTTGCAACCAGACAGCAGCATGTTTTTTCAAATGATCTTTCCAGAGATCATGAAGTGGAGAGCTGGTGGGAACCTGGGGCATGGCTGATAAATACAGGTGGGGTGTGGATTCCCTTAGGACAGGTGCAAACACTCTGATGAATTGGGCTGCTTCTGATGCCAGTATGCCAACCTCTTGAGTCTAATAACTCATTGTCAATATTTTCCAATTTCCATCATGGGTAATCTCACCTTGGCCCACTGTTTCAAGGCATTGCAGGTCTCCAAGGCAGATGAGATAAATGGCATGGGGGAGGAGAGGGAAAGCAGGCTGATGGCCTCCAGCCAATAGGGAAACCTGTCTTTGATGAACAAAGTTGCATCATTTTCCAAGCTGAGAGCATAAGCAGCATCTTGTAGATGGCTCATCCAGTACAGACAGGAGTATGCAAGATGGGGGGGAATAGCCTTGTTCACACGAGTAGGCAGATCTGGAATACCAGTGTTGGGAATTCGAGAGTCTTCAAGGTCACAGATGTTGAATCTGAGCATCTTTTGCATGCATGTAAGCATTGCCTTGCCTAGATAGAGATGATCTTCGGGTTGGATAGAAATGTAGAAAGTACCACTGCGGACTTCATCAAGTAAAAAGTCACGAAATGAGGTGTGGAGTGGTCGGATGGGCTTCTCATCATCAACTATGCCATCCAGCAGCAATCCAAGGAGTTTGATGACATTTCGACGAATGCATCCATCCAACAAATCAGAGAGTGATTTAAAAGAGAGAGGTTCGCGAAGGGCCAGTACGATGGTCATCACTTCTTTGAAGTAGCCTCGAGCCTCATCACTTTCGAACTGTTGCTCCAGGATGGTGCAGTAAAGCTTGTCCAGCCGGTCAGCACCCCGGCTGTTGTCTGCATGTGCCACGATCTTGAACCGATCCTGCACATCGAGTACCCTGGCACCATGTCCAATCCCCTCAATGAAGTGGCAGGCAGTTGAAGCCCACTGGAAGAGCTTCTGGGAATGACGAGCGAGTAACCGACACCACTCCTCGTTCGGCCATACACGTTCGAGGTCGGTAGCGTACGGTTGCAGTGTGTGGCGAACGAAAGTGCGAATATCTTCGTCGACGACGTCGCCTGGGATCTCGCCCATTTGCATATGGACCACGCGTGATTCATCCAACAGTCTCTCGATGATGTCCGTCTCAGGACGAGCGGTGATGAGGAATCGCAGATTGGGTGGAAGGTCATTTCCGGCGATTTTCTGGGACAGTGCACGAAGGAGATCTCGGCGACAGGCTTGATCTCCGCTTTCATCAAGAGCGTCGATGACAATGACCATGGGTCCGATCGAATCAAGGGCCTCGCTAGGTCCGATGATGAGATTCTCGATTTGTCCGAGGGGCGACTGCGACGTCCGAAGTCCTCGGTCGCCCTTCACGACTTGCCAAAGTGCAGCCTTGTACTGCGGATCGTGGTCAGCCAAGTTGCGTGCAATGGTACTGAACAAATTCCTCGGGTTGCGATGCTGGGCGTCGGTCCTAGCGAAGCAGTATGACGAGCCAAGCCGTTGTTGTTCGTGGAACTGCCGAGCGATAGTGTGAGCTACAGCTGATTTGCCCGACCCAGCGACGCCAGTCAAGAGGCACACTCGGGGGGCGTCGTTGTCGGCGTTGCTGAGAACATCATAAATTTGCTGGATGAAGGCTTTGCACGTCCCCGGCAGGCATCCCTTCTCCAGCTCAAATCCGGCCCCAGATGTATATGGGATGTCATTCAGGTCGATTGTCTCGGCTGCAGATGACATTCATGTCAGATCCTGGTCACGACGACGGAGGACCCACCAATGCTTTCCACAACGTTCATCATCCGAAAAACGGTGACCCCCGTGCGCACTACGACGCCTTCCGACAGCGCAATCTTGATCTCTTTCAACTTCTTCTCGTACTGGGCAATCTTGCCATGGATGCTAGACAACGCGTATTTTGCTGTCCGAATCCCTAAGGAGGATATCAGCAGTCGTCATGAAACCAGAGGGCGGGTGACGAACAAAAATTTCCATGCTTGACATACTCGGCGATGAAGTACCCACACTCCGTCACCTGCTTCATGAGGGTCGCGATAGTGTGGGCATGCTTCTCGATCGTCCTGAGGAACTCGACGTCTTCGACGAAATCGAACACGTTGTTCATCGTGCCTGCTAACTGAATAATCTTATTGTCGCAGTCTCTCTGCCTTGAGAGGATCTTATCGGAAGCCATCAGCCACTAGCGACAGGACGAGACTGGGGAGTCACACCTTATTCGCAGCTGATAGGACAGACCAGGCCAGCGCCAGGCAGGGATGAATCTACGTGACCTTCAGACAACGGGAAGAACGTAAGATGAATGGCCAATTACCAATGAGAGACTATGCAAGAAGTACTTGACTTGGTCCATCCTATCCAACAGACAAGACAACGCGTTCCCGGTACCGGTGGCCTGCCCGACCGCTGACAACAACGAGCTCCCGGCACCGGTGGCCTGCCCGACTACTGACAGCGCGTTCCCTGCACCGGTGGCCTGCCTGACCGCTGACAACGCATTCCCGGCACCGGTGGCCTGCCCAACTACTGCAACAGCCCCTGGAGTCGATCGGAGCGTGTTGCTCATGACCGTGGACCTTTTGACAATTTCCCTGACATGAGATCCAACGCCCTCACGTGGCTCAACGGTCAACGCGAGCTTGAGGGTAACCCCGGGGAGATCGGGGGCATCGGAGGAATTCTTGCGAAGAGTGGTATGGAGGACTACGATCATAGAGCCGGCGTCAGTAGAACTTGTCTCGCGAAACGTGCTCCTACCGCCATTATTCAGTCTACCCAGTACCCCGCCAATTGTGCCAGTGAATGTTCCAATATGTGCGTCCTTTCCGATCTGCTGTTTCTGGTAAACGTTGATGACGAGGACCGTGTGATCGCCACCATCACTGCTAATGTTTAGTCTTGCAAAGCAACGCGAAGGAATGGAACGCACAAAGAGAAAAGATCCTCCCAGAAGGTTCGGTTCTCCGACTCCTTCGCGGTACCCGTCAACCTTGAAGTATCGCCCACGCACAACTGCACATAGTGGCGTCTGGCAGCTTTGTGGTGTGGCCTAAGAAGTTCTATGTCTGACACAGGAAATCAGCTCGGAAGCGGGAGGGGGCTCGAGCGCTTCAACTGTACCCTTGATGGTGATCCATTTTTCTCTGAAGCTGACATTCAGTGCTGGTTCAAAAGGTAAGAAATACACGTACAGGCCAATTTCGGCTCGATTCGCTGGATTCATAGCGCTATGGATGGATACGATGGAGGGTGGCAGATCAGAGAGGGACGAGGGCAACCGAAGAGGTCGAACATGCGTTTGCAATGCGGCCGCACGGACCAACCTCGCATATGTAAGCACAGTTGACCAGCTTCAGCCTAACTCACGCGACGCTCAGAATTGTGTCCACGAACCAAGAGATCTAAAATGTACCTCTAACTGCCGAGAAGAAAAAACTGGAGACACGTAACATACCCTGTGTCGACGTAGACCCTATCGTGTAAGGAGAATGAAGCGGCACGCGGGAGTGAACTATCGGGGGTGGTATCGTAAAGAGCATAGTGTTACTCGCGCTGCAAACGAACTCGAAGAGCGCCCAGTCGAGCCGAGCACCTTGAGCGAACCCCAGAGACTGGCAAGCTCACCTCCCTGCAAACGCCGGGCCGTCCAGAGGCGTAGCGAGATGCCGTCGTGCCACGTTCCACGACACTGGCAGTGTGGTTGAACGTACGATTCCAATAAGGGACCAGAGTCTGACGGCGATACTTGCACGGTGAGAAGGGTCGAGCAGGCAAAGAGGTGTTTCAAGTACGACCGATAGAGCCAGCCGATTGTGAGCGCGGCGGTATCATCCAGCACGACGGACGTGACATGATGCACACAGCCAACGTCGTCGCGCCCCCCAACTTCCCGTCGTCCTCGTCCAGCGGCCAGCCATCACGCCTCCCACCGTCTTCCTTTTCCCCCGCCTGTGTCACGATGATTCGTCGCGTGTCTTCACGCCCCAGCATCGTCCCCCGCCAACCCGTCGCGTTCCATCGATGCCCGCCATAGGCCCCAGTGTCCGCCTTCGCTCCCGCTGTGTCCAATCACTCTGACCATCGAGTTCACATTAGCTCATGCCTTCTTTTAGGCCCATCGACGTACTACTGGAGTCTGACATCAGGATATGTTGGACGGTGTGGCATAGGAGAAAAACGCGGTGGGCAACGCGATGTAAGCAGATTGAAAGTTCACCGTCGACGTTGTTGTGAATGCGACAAAGTAGAACACGGTAAAAAAAACCAAACCAAACAAAGACGTAGAAGATAATAACTGAATCCGCCTGATACTCAAACCTTGCTCAAGCCGCTGAAGCTCGACATCCGTGATGACCGCATCCGTTCACGCCGCGCTGTCATGTCACGTCACCGTTCTGTAAGTCTGCTGAGAGTTCCAGAGGTGACTCGCCTTCTCAATGTTTGCTTGTTCGGCAGCCTTGGCAAGACGGTACCATGCTTTCTCACTGTGTCAATGTCTAGACTGAGTAGATAAGCGTGGCACAGTATGAAAACACCAACCCTTCTCGCATATCTGACACCTGAGAGAAGTCATTGAGTGGGTGTCGGATTCCTCTGAGCCACTACTTACCGTGCTGTGGTTCGAACGAGCAGTTTTCCGACAAGAACCGCATGAGGTAGCCTTCTTGCGTCAGTTGTCCGGACGATAGTCGCTCCTATAGTCCAAAAATTAGCCACGAAAGAAGGGGTCAAAGAATCACCGACCTTGTCAAGGAAATCGATCCATTCACTGTCGTGAGTGATGGCAACCGCAGAATCCTATGAATGAACGAATCAGCATTCTGAAGATACACTATAGAAGTACATGTCCCACAACCTTATTCAACTCGAGCAAGTACCGGTTGACGGAATCAGATGGGTGAAAGGGCTAGTAGCTCGATGAGTCACTGCATTGAGGATCACGGGACGTGCACCAACATGAGATGACTCTCGTCCATGAGTCCTGCCGCCCGTCCTCTTTGTATTCTTCTTTCGTCTCCCCAGGAATGAGAAGCAGGAGCAACACCCGGCGGACTCGGCGCCAGCCGCGTGTGGGGCGACAAGCCGAAATATGTGATCCCTCAAGGAGATTTTGAACCCTCTCAAAAACAAGCACTGATCGGCGTGCCCGTTAAGGCTACGCCGAGGCCCGTCTCTCCATTCGATGTGGAACGTAGACCCCCAGTCATAATTTTCCGAGTCGCCGATTTTCGCCCTTGTCAGCCACATCCGGGGAGAATTGACCCCAGGTGATGCATTCCTGAACGACGCATGGGACCAGTATTTGGCTTTATAGTAACCAGTGACGAGATAAAGGGAGTCCTGTCCGATCCGTCGTCGGAGACCTTCAATGACGAAGCGATACCAATCTACCGCGTGAGAAGTCGCCAAGTCACGAAATAGGTCTTTGCGCGTGATGTCATGCAAGGTAGCTCCGTGCGAGAGAACGAGAACCGCCCCGTCCTTGGCATTCGGGGCGAATTCGTATCGAGTCCTACAACGCGCTTTCAGCGATCATATCCCCCGACCACCTTTATTGAAAACATACTTTTCGTCGCTAGGTGAGCGAATCCGTGTCACGCCGGAGGATATAACATCGCCAGGAAGGACTGCGTCCGGCTTGATGCACATGTCCTCGCGGCTCAGCCGAATTGGATCGAACGCCGGGAATCCCTTGTCGTGCCAGCGTGTATGTAGCAGATGGTCGGCTGGCTTGCACACGTTGAAAAGGACTTCAAACCCCCCTTCGGGGTCAACGACGCCGACGTCACCAATCTGGATCCCGTCTTGTTGATACTCGTGCGGTAGATCATGAGCGTTAGTCAGCTGTGGACTCCACAGGGGGTATCCGTGATGCTTTAGCAGGTGCTTGGCATATACGTCCTGCAGGGAATCGCCCATAGTTTCTTGACTGTCGGTGGTGAACAGAGAATGCGTGGACTCCAAAGTTCAGATGCTTGCCGCCGCGGCTTTTTGTATGTGCCTTGGCGCCCAAAGAGCGGCACTTTCAGTCAAGGTGCTGTACAGAAAGAGAGTTTCCGGTCAGTCCTCATCGAACCCTACGAACTTCGCGAAGGTGTCAAGAACATCCACAGCGTCATAAACATTGCCATCCAGATCGTTGGCGGTGGGCACAGCATATCAACCTTGTGCGGTTCTGAAAATCAGCCCACACGAATGCTGTAGAATGGGTTACCGAAGACATCCAATGCACCCTGAGTCTGAAGAAAATTTGTGAGTGATGAAGTTCGCATCATACTTACAGCGGGTTTCATTTCATTGCGGGGAATGTAGTCGCGAATCGGAATCGACCGAGGACCTTCTCGAGTGAGTCCGTAAATCTCGCCATGGAGAATGATGCACTGTCCAGTACAAATGGGCGGTGGTTGCTTCCATCTCTTCTGTTGCCGCGGAAATGAAGTGACTTTCAATGAAGTAAATGAAGTTCAATTCGTGAAGGTGACACTTTCACACAGTCCATTGCAATCGAATTGAAGGAACCAAGTTCGTTCCAGTTCGCGAGGTAAGGTGAAGTGTCTCCTGTGCATGCGCAGTGCCTGACTCGGAGTGCCACAGCATGCTGGAAGCCTCCGGGAAGCGCGGGTGATGGGTTCAGGTATCGGAATTAGCCAGGCAAACACCTGACCATGACATTCAAGTTGTCCCGGACGACGTCGCGCACGTTTTACATAGAAGCTCAAGGTTCGTCCCTAAGCACCACCCCGCCTCGACCTCGACGACTGCCACTGCCAGCCCCAGCCCTGCCCCCGCCCCCACCATTTCTCTAATTCTCACACTCACACTCACACCCACCTTTGCTCATCCTATCGCTACAGAGCAGGGCTGCACAGCGCGACCCATGGGCGTGTCACATCATGCGAGAGACATGTCTCTTCATCCTTATTTTGACCTCTCTTGGTGGTAACATTGGGAAAGAGGGATTCATGGATTGTAGGCGCATACCTGGAGGACGGACGAGGATGGGGACGATCAGGTAACGGGACGAAGGTCGACGCCTGGTGAAAGCAAGTCGCGGGGGTCGAGACCGAGCGGGGAGGTGCGCCGAGTCGATCTGAGGGGGCGTGCCCTGGTTCCAGGCGTGTCGGAACCGGGGGACGTTCGTAGGCGCGCGGCTCGTTGGGTCTGTTGGCGTATTTTGGAGCGAGGATGTGTGCGGAGAGGAATGGATCGTGGAGGAGCATTCGGTGGTGACGCGTCAGTGGGGCGCGGGTGCTGGTGGGAGTGAGGGCATTGAGCCGGGAGGTGGCGATGCCTCCTTCGCCGAACTCGAGCGATGCGGGGGAATGTTCGCCTTCTAGTCAATTGCGCAGGCCGTGATAGGTTCGGCCGGTCCGTGCGGCCGCATTAACCGATTACCGCGTGCCAATTTGACACTTGTTCGGTTGCCCTTGTGCCTCTCGCTTTACATCCACCAAAATCACCTATAATACAGTGGATCCAGCGAACCCAATCCAAGGCGACCCGTACGTGTGTACCTCTTGCATTTCGAATCAGCGCTCAGGGTAGTTCCAGAGAAAAATCGACTATCAAAGGTAGGATCGAAGTACTCGAGCCTCTTCCGATTGATAATTGATTTTCTTTCAGACGTAGAACTTCGTCGTAAGTTCATATGTGCCAGACACTACGTGCAAATTTGCGTGGGCAATATTCCAAGATCGACCGGTACAACGAAGGAGGCAGAGAAGTGATCCTCCTGGGCCGAAGTTATCTCTTTGTGGGTTCTATTCCTTTC
>JBBPMC010000909.1:0-15186 GCA_038090115.1 Strobilomyces echinocephalus
TGCACGATGACCTCCTGTATCAGAGCTTCGTTCTTTTTTCAAATCTAAATCATAAACGTTCCCCGAGTCATGCTATGCGCACGCACATTTCAGAAGAAGAGAAAATAAGAAAGTGAGGCCACTCACACGGGACGACTGCGTACTGTTGCATGCACGTCAGCATGTCCTCAGTGGACAACAAGACCCCGTCGATCTGCTACCTCAACTTTCTCGGCCACGCCGTCACCTACGACATCCCCTTCAACTCGCCGATCTGGCTCCACACCCCGGAAAGCGCAGTCCAGACGACCCCTAGGTCCTTGAGCTCCTCGAACGGGACGTGTCTGCGCCCACTCTGCAAGAACGTTGTTGATCTTGTTTTCGACGATCTTGTCCTCGGCAACAAGCTTGAGCTGGAGATCAGCTACAGACCGAAAACATCAGAGAGGTCGCGAGAGCCAGGGAAACGACGTACTAAGCTGCTTCTGGATGGAATCATTCTTGCACTTGAGCATCTCGTTGTACGCGCTCCACTCGCCGCGGGGCTGATCGCTGTACAGCCAGTCGTTTGAGAACTGGTATGGAAAGCGCTCGAGGGTCTTCCCGCTGTTGGCGCAGAGCTCCATTGTGGGGCCTGGGTTGGAGTCAGGAGACAGTGCCAGACATTCAAATTCACAGATTTTCTGACCTGACTGGAGTGTCCAAGTGCAAGCACTAGCGGAAGAGTCACCGCAGGAATGGTGAGTCGGCAAGGAGTGATGCGGCACTCGAGTTGACATGGAAGGGAACCTGGAACCGAACTGCACAACCCGAATTGCCTTGCTGGGCCAACTCGGACGATTGCGGGTCCCACCTCTGCTGCCAAATATCCGAGCAATAATGCTCAAGTTGATACGGTGGGGGGGCCACGAATGGTGGTGAGGCCACGGTGAGCGAGCACGGTAATTGTCATCGGGACATGGTGGGGAAATTGTTACGCTTCGCTCCTCATCCGGTCCTTATCGGATGACATCTCAAGGACTTACGGACTTATCTTTCTTTTTCTCCTTATCTAATCTAATCACATCTTATCTTTTTATCTTATCACAGGATCAACGGCCATAGCCTCGCCCTCTGATCTCTGCACCATCGTCACTCGTTTCACCCTTCGTTTCACCTCGCGCATGTCGCACCCTTGACACAGCCAAAGGCCTGTGCATGCTTCTCTTCTCTTCCATTCCATCATGTTTCATCTCCGCGTTTCATGAACGCTTCTCATGCTTCTCTTCCATTCTACCCTTCTTCCATCTCACATGTTTCATCTCCGTTCCCTTCTATGTTTCACATTTGATACGCGTTTCAGCCACACTCCTGCGCCCAAGGGCAAAGGGCTTGGACTATTGTAGACGAAACGCTTATGTAAACCTATGTAGTCTCTGAATATATAAACCCAGTGAACGTCGACTGGCAACCCCAGTCTAGTTCACTTGGGCATCATCCTCCCTAAGGCACACCCAGCCTAGATTCCAACTTATCCTCTTCACTCTCCAAAGAGCTCTTAGTTGCCAAGTGGTAACCTGAGGACTTAGGTCTTAGGGTTGTATCATTAAGTAACATCAAATAGCAATAAAACATACCCTTTGCTTTATTGCCACCTGAGCGTATGATTGCAAATGTTTCCTTGATGTCGGGATGTGGGTCTGATGAGGATAGACTCAGCATGGCAATCCACACTTCCTTACTGACGTAGTGTTTGATGGCGAACACATTGCGTTGAAACACATAATGTAGTGACTATGTACAGAGCTTTTCAGCCACCCTGCATGCAAATAAGCCTATATTTTCGGGTGACCCTGACCTGGGCCCGAGATATACTAGCTACTACCTTGCACTGATGGAGTCGGTTGGGCCCACCCCAGGCCCATGGGGAATTCCCCGAGGGAGTCAGTTGGACCCAACCCAGGCCCATGGGGAATTCCCCGAGGGAGTCGGTTGGGCCCAACCCAGGCCCATGGAGAATTCCCCAATGGATTCAGTCAGGCCCACCCCAGGCCCATGGGGAATGCCCCGAGGGAGTCGGTCGGGCCCACCCTAGGCCCATGGGGAATTCCCCGATGGATTCGGTCAGGCCCACCCCAGGCCCATGGGGAATTCCCTGAGGGAGTGAGTCGGGCCCACCCCCCACCATGGGGAATTTCCTGAGGAAGTCAGTCGGGCCCACCCCCCACTATGGGGAATTCCCTGAGGGAGTCGGTTGGGCCCACCCCAGGCCCATGGGGAATTCCCCGAGGGAGTGAGTCGGGCCCACCCCCCACTATGGGGAATTCCCCAAGGGAGTCGGTCAGGCCCACCCCAGGCCCATGGAGAATTCCCTGAGGGAGTTGGTCGGGCCCTCCCCAGGCCCATGGGCAATTCCCAGAGAGAGTCAGTCGGGCCCACCCCAGGGCCATCGGTGATTCCCCAAGGAAGTCGGTCGGGCCCTCCCCAGGACCATGGGGAATTCCCGAGGGAGTTGGTCAGGCCCTCCCCAGGCCATGGAGAATTCCCAGAGGTAGTTGGTTGGGCCTCCCCTGGGCCCTCGGGTTGGTCAGGCCACTGACGCATGCACAGCCACTGCCACCGGCACCAATACCACCCACCGACACCGACACCAATGGTATCTACTAGATACATCGCCGACTGACCCCTCTCTGTCAATGGCTTCACTGCCATCATTGCCGATACCAACTCCAACTCCATCACCAAACCACTCTGCCCATGTTTCCATCACCATGGCTACTCTTGGTCGCTCCATTGGCATCGGCATCAGCACTGACCCTGCCAGACTGGGAGGCTTTCACCTCGGCCCTCTACCAGTACTGCCCTGGGTACGAGGTGGGCGCCCAGTCCGCACCTCGGCCCACTGCGTTGCCATCTCACGTGCATACCGCAGGTCCGACACACGCGCAGCCACCGCAATCGCCACCCGGCGGCACCGACCTCATCTCCATTGCCCACCGCCCTCACTCTGCCAATGGCTTCACCACAGTCAAAACCGACGCCGCCTTCGACTCCGACACCGACCTCTCGGCCCCCGACACCATCACCGACACCACCCGCGGTCACCTCCCGACCGCACAGCCACCACAACCGCCGCTCGGACCTCCTACCACCGCCGCGCCCACAGCTCGCCCATCAACGACCGCACCGCCAATACCACCGAAGCCGATGCCGACACCGACGCCGACACCGACCAGCTCACCACAGACACCGCCTTCACCTCCGACATCGACACCGACGCCGACACAGGACCGATCTCGCGGCCGCGGTCGGTCCTCGCCCTCGCCCTCACCAATCAGACAGCATCCGCGCCGCCTCCGACCTCACCAACCCTCTCGACGCTCACCATTTCGCGCGTCGGGCCCATTCCGTCAACGGTCGCACCTCATCGCGACGCCCGCACGACTTACACAGCCACCTCCGTCATGACCGCCCACGTCGTGTCTTCGGACGACGATCCCGTCTCTCACCATTCCACCCGCCGCGCTCACTGACCCCTTTTTTTTAGCTTTCATTCTCGCGGCCTGGGACCAATACCAGGCCAACCCCACCGAATTGCGCACTCACGCGGCCTCACCGTCCACAACGGACGACCGAGCACGAGCCGCGGCCGGCGCGGGCTCGTTCGGCTCGGCGTCACCACCGTTCGTCTCACCCCAGCCGTCGAACCGCCAACACGCGCGGTCGTGTCAACGCACACGATCGCGTCGTGTCCGACACCGCCGCCGCCGCCGACTTCGACTTCGACGTCGCCACCACCACCTCCGCCAACGACGCCCTCGCCTCCGCCCTCGACTACCGCCAAACGCCAGTCCCGACGAGTCGTGTTCTCGAACGAGAGCGCGACGTCGTCGTCGATCACGCCTCCGTCACCGCCGTTTCGCGCCGTCTCGCCCTCGACTCCGCCTTCGACATCGCCCCCGCTCCCGCCATCGCCGTCGCCGCCACCTTCACCCTCACCACGCGCCGTCGCGGCCCCGAATCGCCGACTGGTCGCGACCGGCTCGGTCCCTCACGACCGATCCCATCCGCTCACCCTCTCACCATCCGTCTCACCCGCTGACCGACCCACAGCCGTTCAAACCGACGACGCACGGTCACCACGACCGTTTGCGTCGTCGACGTCACCACCGCCACCGATACCACGCGCCGTCGCGGCCCCGAGCCGTCGACGGGTCGCGACCGAACGCCCTCGAGTCCCCTCTCCCTCCTTACACGCTAACCACCCCACAGCCTCACCAACGACGGACGACGTACTCAACGGATCGCGGTGTCGTCGCCCTCCCCGCCGTCTCCACGACCTCGCCCCCGACTTCGCCGTCGACTCCAAAAAACGCCACCTCGCCGTCGCCATCGACTCCGCTCCCGACTTCACCACCAACACCGCCGACACCGCCGACCTCACCACCGACATCGACTTCGACGCCGCCATCACCACCTCCGCCATCGACCTCGCCACCAACGTCGTCACCAACACCACCCCGACCGACGTCCCGACCGTTACCACGCGCCTTCGCGGCTGCACACCCGGCCCAGGCATGCTCGTCGTCCCCCGCCGTTCCAACGACGTCCGCGCAAGGCACTTCGCGTGCCTCGTCCGTCCCCACGCACGGCTTGGTCCCCTGCGACCGAGCCCCCTTCGTTTCTCGCCCCGTCGCGGCCCTATACGCGGTCGCGTCGGGTCCGTCGTCGTCCAACCGCACCGTCGCACCCGCGCCGCGAGTAACGACCGACATCACGCACGGCTCGGTCCTCCGCGATCGAGCCACCACCATCTTTCGCCCTGCCACGGCCCTTTACACGGTCGTGTGAGGTCCGTCGTCCCCCAACCGCGTCACGCCCACACCGCGTGCCACGACCGACATCACGCACGGCTCGGTCCCCCGCGACCGAGCCACCACCTTTTCTCGTCCCGTCGCGACCACCCCGTCGATAACGACCGACAACGGACCTGCGGACCGTCCTTCACGGACGTGTCCCGCGGTCCATTTGACGAAGGGGCTAGCTCCACACAACGACGACGACGCGTCGACTGACGGCACGCGTCACTACCACCACCGCCACTGCTACCGCCACGCTAACGACGACGCGACGTGGCACCGCGACGCGTCGACTGACGCAACGGCGTGCCACGACGCGACGACGGCGAACGGCGACGCATCGACTGATGCCCCGCCACCATCACCACCACGAGTCGATGACGAACGACGCGACGTGGCACTGCGATGCGTCAATTGACGCAACGGTGTGCCACGACGCGACGACGCGAACGGTCGTGAGAACCGCGCGTCGTTGTTAGACACTAGGGCGGCTGTGGACGGGTCAGTGGGAGTGCCCAGTGGTCGGGAAGGCGATGGTGAGGACGATGCTGGTGGCGACAGTAACGACGACCCGCGCCGTGGTGAGCACGTCGTTGGCGAGGGCGGTACCAGTGCCGGTGACAGTGCCGGTTTTCATCCGAGTGAGGGCATGCCGAGGCGTGAAATGGCGACCAGGCGACGGCGAGAGCGAGGGCGAAGGCGAAGTCGACGACACGCTCCAATTTGAGAGGGTGTCGCGATGCGACGAGGCTGTTGGGGGGTCAGTACGCGAGATGGGGCATGATATGGTGGGCGAGGGTGCCTGGTTGTGCGGGACCGAGCCGGTCACGACACGTCGGCAGTACGACGTGTCAATGGCGGGTAGCAATGGTGATGACGGAGATGCAAGCGTGCACCGTGCGTCGTCGTTCGGATCAGGTACTTGGGGGTCGGTTAGCGCGCGAGACGGATGGTGAGAGGGCGAGCGGTTGGACTCGGTTGTGCGAGACAGAGCCGATTGCATCACGTCGGCGGTATGATGCGGTGACCGGTTGTGGAGACGGAGATGGCAAGAGTGTGGGTGACGGTGAGGCGGCGGGGAGGCGACAGCGATGCGTAGGGTGAAGTCGGCGTCGGCGAGAGAGACGGCGCTGGTGAGGACGATGGGGCCGGTGATGTCAGAGTCGGTGCCAGTGAAGACGACGACGGTGTCACATTCTCGCTTGAGAACGCGACGCGATGCGGTTGGTGGTAGACGGTAGGCGTTGGTGTGCGTTGGATAGCGACAATCGGTGCTGTGGGACAGTCAGCGAGTGAGACAAAATTTGAGACGAAGGGCGAGGGTGATGAGGAGGCCGAGCCAGACGAGACCGCATTGGTCGTGGCTTGTTCTCGGTCCTCGCGTGAGGTCGGCGTGGACGCCGAGCTGAACGAGTCTGCGTCGGTTGCGGCTCATGCTGAGCCATACTTTGTGTGCTGCACGTGTGCTTTGGTGCAGTCCGCCTGGTATTTGTGAGCGAGGTGCTGGCGTGGTGTCGGTAGAAGGCCCGAGTGGCCTCTGCGGCGATTTTGGTGGCTGTGCGGTCGGTGCCGATGCCGATGGAGCGACCGAGAGTAGTGATGGTGATTGGTGACGGAGTTGGAGATGGTGTTGGCCATGATGGCAGTGAAGCCATTGACAGAGTGGGGTCGGTCGGCGATATATCTAGTAGGTACCATCGGCGTTGGAGGTGATATGGCTGTGCGGTCGGTGCCGATGCCGATGGAGTGACCGAGAGTAGTAATGGTGATGGAGGCATAGGTGGAGTGGTTGGTGATGGAGTTGGAGATTGTGTCGGCCATGATGGCAGTGAAGCCATTGACAGAGTGGGGTCGGTCGGCGATGTATCTAGTAGGTACCATCAGCGTCGGCATTGGAGGTGGTATCGGTGCCGGCGGCAGTGGCTGTGGGGCCCGACCGACTCCCTTGGGGAATTCCCCATGGGCCTGGGGTGGGCCCGACCAACTCCCTCAGGGAATTCCCCATGGGCCTAGGGTGGGCCCAACCGACTCCCTCGGGAAATTGCCGATGGGCCTGGGGAGGGCCCGACCAACTCCCTCGGGGAATTCCCCATGGGCCTGTGGTGGGCCCGACCAACTCCCTCAGGGAATTCCCCAAGGTCCTGGGGTGGCCTGACCGACTCCTTCGGTGAATTCCCCATGGGCCTGGGGGGGCCTGACTGACCCCCTCGGGAAATTCCCCATGGGCCTGGGGAGGGCCCGACCGACTCCCTTGGGGAATCCCCCAAGGTCCTGGGGTGGCCCGACCGACTCCCTCGGGGAATTCCCCTTGGGCCTGGGGGAGGGCCCGACTGACTCCCTCGGGGAATTCCCCATGGGCCTGGGGTGGGCCCGACCGACTCCCACGGGGAATCCCCCATGGGCCTGGGGAGGCCTGACCGACTCCCTCAGTGAATTCCCCATGGGTGTAGGATGGGCCCGACCGACTCCCATGGGGAATGGCCGATGGGCCTGGGGTGGGCCCGACCGACTCCCTCGGTGAATTCACCATGGGTGCAGGGTGGGCCTGACCGACTCCCATGGGGAATGGCCGATGGGCCTGGGGTGGGCCCGATCGACTCCCTTGGGGAATTTCCCATGGGCTGGGGTGGGCCCGACCGACTCTCTCAGGGAATTCCCCATAGTCCTGGGGAGGGCCCGACCAACTCCCTCGGGGAATTCTCCATGGGCCTGGGGTGGGCCTGACTGACTCCCTCGGGGAATTCCCCATGGGCCTGGGGAGGGCCTGACGGACTCCCTCGGTGAATTCCCCATGGTGGGGGGTGGGCCCGACTGACTCCCTCGGGGAATTCCCCATGGGCCTGGGGAGGGCCCGACCAACTCCCTCGGGGAATTCTCCATGGGCCTGGGGTGGGCCTGACCGACTCCCTATGGGAATTCCCCATGGGCCTGGGGTGGGCCCGACAGACTCCCTCGGTGAATTCCCCATGGTGTGGAGTGGGCCTGACCGACTCCCTCAGGGAATTCCCCATGAGCCTGGGGAGGGCCCGACCAACTCCCTCTGGAAATTCCCCATGGTGGGGGGTGGGCCCAACCGACTCCCTCGGGGAATTCTTCATGGGCCTGGGGTGGGCCTGACCAACTCCCTCGGGGAATTCCCCATGGGCCCCAGGTGGGCCCGACCGACTCCCTCGGGGAATTCCCCATGGGCCTGGGGATGGCCTGACTGACTCCCTCAGTGAATTCCCCATGGGCCTGGGGAGGGCCTGACCGACTCCCTCGGGGAATTTCCCATGGGCCTGGGGTGGGCCCAACTGACTCCCTCAGGGAATTCTCCATTGCCCTGTGGTGGGCCCGGCCAACTGCCTAGAGGAAGTGCCTGTGAACGGTATCACTCGGGCCCAGGTGGGGTCTTCAGAAAGTATGGGTGTATTTACATGTCGGGGTGGCAGAGCTTCTAGTACACATCCACTACATGGGCTCCAAAATGTGCCGGTGGTGTTCCCAACAAGTCTATCGCGACCCAATAAGTATCTCTCCGGCATTGAACTCCATCGTAGTGGTGCCGCTTGTGGACACAAACGAACCAGGCTACCCCGCCCTGACCATCAATGGACCCATGAAAGCCAGAGAGTTAACAGCAGCACAATAGCTGAATGCCTACCACCAACGCGTCGACAACTACAGCACAGCGACGACACAGCATGTACATAAGAGGTTGCACACATGCGACAGCCGAAGGCAATATATGATACACACAGGCGGCAACTCGGCAGATCGAACTCCATTTTGCCACCAGTCGCGGTCGTCTAGAGCGCTTGCCCATTCCAGCCGTGTCTGTTCAACATCGAACGCTCACCCGGCACTTTTAGTAATCACGCCTATCCGAGCTAAAATACTCACCTATTACTCACTCTGTGTCAATTCGGTGTACGCGCTCAAGCGCTCACACATCACTCCAACCGCGTCTATTCTGGCCCAAGTGCTCGTTGTTCCTGCCAGATTAGTTAATTCAAGCACAAAGGTCGCCTGTCACCGGTGCCACCCTTGCTGTATCAATTCAAGTGTGAAGCTCCGAGGACATTCTCCACCACACCTATTTGAGCCCGAACGCTAACCTACTGGCCTCATGACATCAATTCGAGCAAGAACACTTGCCCATTGCTCTCACTGGGTCAATTTGTGTGCACCAATGCTCACTCGCCACCCTCGTCATACTCAATTGGGCCAGAGTGTTCATTCATCGCCCCAATTCCCGTGTCAGTTCAAGCATGACTGCTTGCCAGTCACTCCCATCATGTTGGTTTGAGTACAACGCTTGCCTGTTGTACCTGCAGTGTTCATCCAAGTGTGGACACTGGTTCCCTGCGCCCAGCTTCTATTCAAGCCGCGGACGTCTGTTATTCTGACCGGGTTGATTCATTGAGAATTTCCTTAGATCTTTTTCCATATCACTGAAGAATGCCACTAGCGTCCTCTCGATTGCGCACTCTCGGAGGATACCTCGCTGCTACGTGTGGAATTGTACGTCCTCGCTTGCACCACACACTCCTCAGCTATCACCACCGTAGCAGCGACAAGAAAACAGCCTTATATAGTTCCACCATAAGCACATTGGATGCTGATTCAGACATGGCGACTTTCAATACTTATACATCGTGTAGTGTGAACTGCACGAATTCGACGTCACATTCACGTCCACCGGTGTATATTTGGAGCACTCTGACGCAACGAGCGTTTCATGAGTGGCACTAGTTTCTTCCTTGGTGCTGGCACCACCTCGCGCTCGTCCACCTGCGCTCGTCCTCGTCCCTTACTCTCTTCCCATCGTCTCTCGCCGCATCCACCTCTCCATGCCTGGCTGACCTTCCCAGGCCAGCTCCTCGCAGCTCCCTCCTCCAGGGTCTTGAGTCTGTGAGCCGCAGCCCGCCTGACCAGTCGCACGAAAGATGCCCACCTGCCCTCGCAGCTCACCATCCCGGCAGATTGTGGCTCCCTCACTGGGCCGGTCAGCACTGCGCCCTCTCCGGATCACGCCCCTCACCGCCGTTCGCACTCCTTTTAGTCACCATGCATTTACTGAGTAAATACACTTTGTTCCCCATCCGCTCGAGCATAGCGACATCCAAAGATCGGACATTTTGAAGCAGAACTAAAGTCCCCTGTGCGATACTTTTCTGTAACATGCCTAGAACTGACCGCAAAATAAAGAGAACCCATCACGGAAGGCTCACGTGCTCGCGAGCCACCCATCACACCTTCTGGCACAGCACAACGACTGACGCACCAACCCAGCGCCGAGTCAAGCAGTAGCAAAACGGGTGATGTTTGAACAGAAAAAAAAGCCCTACGCGTCAAGCCCAAAGGTGTGGAGGGACCGAAAGCGAGATACATCACCACAGTCACCCAAGCCAGAGGATGCAACAAGATCGTCTAACAAAATAAGATACTTAGTGGAAGCAAAACTGTTTAGCGGGCACCTCTCGATGGCAGCGCCCATATGCGCCCATGGCCAACTGACTATCACCTGCACCGGAGTCACAGACCCATCAAAAGCCTAAGCATCACCTTATCGTGCTGGGCGCCTCCACAGCCGCCCTCCTACCATATCGCTTCCAGCGCCAATGCTCACTGTCGCCTCTCGCTGTGTCTAACTGCGCTCGATGAACTCGCTGGCTCCAACCCCAGGTCTCAACTATTCGCCAACCCCAACAGGATCCTCGCTTGGCGATCGCACCGTGCAGATGAACTTGGTCGCCCATTGCCACTGCCTTTCGGCCCCACCACTCCGAGTCGCCTGCCATCCAGCGCCATCATTCGCTGCCGCCTCCTGCTGTATCTCTTCTGGCACAAGCATTCGCAGTCACCTCCTGCGGTGTCTATTCGAACGCGAATGCTCGCCGTTGCCTCCCGCCAAGTTTCTTTTTCGGGTGCCAGCACTTACCGTCGCCCTCGCAGTGTCTTTTCGGATCTGCTTGCTCGCCGTTGCCCTCCTGCCATGTCTCTTCCAGCACCAATGATCGCTGTCGCCTCCAGCCATGTCTCTACTGTGTCTCTTCGGACCCCAGCGCTCCCCATCGCCTCCTGCCATGTCCATTCGAACCCAAGTGCTCGGTGTCACCTCTCGCTGTGTATTTTTGAACCCGATTACCTCCTGCCATATATCTCCAGGCCTCAGCACTCTCCGTCGCCCTCCCGCTGTACCTTTTTCAACATGGATGCTTGCTCTCGCCTCCTGCCGTGTTTTTCGAGCACCAGAGCACCCCATTGCTCCCACCATATCTCTTTGGGCCCAAGCACTCACTGTCACCTCCTACAGCGTCTCTTTGGGCCCAGCACTTGCCATCGCCTCCCGTCGTATCTTTTCCTTTTATAAACCAAATTTTCAATACCTTCGAGCACATCACCATAATACTGGTATGCTGAGTGAGTAGTCTTTCGCCCGCTCCTAATGGATGGGTACCCAAGCTTCGCTGGTCGCGTCGCAGGGCTCCTACCACATTGGGTCCACAGCTCACCTTTCCATCCACGGATCAGGCCGGCCTCAGGCCAAAACCCTGCGGGTTTTGCCCAACCTCACAAATCGTTAGCGTACTCTACTCCAACACACCCTGTATGGTATCTACACACACTCTCTCTTCTCTTTCCGGGCACTATGACGAGCATGCGTATTCACGCAGATGGTAGCCTGGGTAAGCCGAGGTACGAAGGTGGCGCAGGGCGTAGTCTGCGCGAGAGCGTAGCGAGGTGGCGCGGCACTGCGGCTTTCTCTTTGCCGCCACCTCCTCCGCTCGAGCAGTCGGTCGTACTGCTCATTTTTCGTCGTTAGCTACCTGCATCGTGTCACGTCGCTCCACTTTTGTTTTCTTCGTATCATGATGAAGAGCAAGACAGACAGAGAAGCAGCAGCCCCCTCTGAAGCGCTATGACGCGCCAATCATAAAATGGACCTGCATTACCCAGATGTGAAAAGAGAGCAAGAATGAGCGGACAAAGAGAAAGAGTGAGCTCGCACTGGATGCGAGCAGAAACAGGAGTTCGTCAGGAAGAGCGCAGACGGTGCGAGACAACTCCCGCCCATTTCGAATTGACACCTTCTCACTACGGAGCGGCCCTCGTTCTAATCTACGAGGAATGCAAAACCCCCATTGAAGACCCCACCTAGGACGAATTCAGCAGGGCCTACCACCGTCTGCCACGAGCCATAAACCAACAAATCGCCGCCGCAGCACCTCATAACGACTGCGAATGTAGCAGACAAGCACCGGTACTCTACCGAGCTCATCCAGTAGATCCTGGCACAAAGCCACCAATGCAGAAGAGACCCCTGCTTGCCGCCAGCGTGTCCACCAAGTACTGCGGTTCGCTATTCGCCGTACCCCTGTCACGTCCTCAGCCTTTACCTGGGTGGAAGCATTTTTCCCCTTACTTTTCCTCACTACCTATACAAATCCCATCCTGAACCCGCACACGGATCATTCCATGCGGCCACTTCTGGGATGCAGGATGACTGATTTCCCTTACCCTTGCCTACCCTTCCTACCCGCACCCAACCAAAAAATCCCACCCCGAACCCGCACGCGGACCTTTCCATGCGGCCACTTTCGGGACGCGGGATGAACTAATTTTCATAACCTCTAAATCTCGTCCTGAACCTGCACGCGGATCATTCCATGCAGCCACTTCGGGGACGCGGGATGACCGATCTTCTTACCCCCTGCCTGCTCCTTTTGCAGCCAGCCAAATCCCACCCTGACCACGCACATAGACCTTTCCATGCTGCCAGGACGTGGGATGACTAATCCTCATTCGGCGTGTCGTCATTTCGCCACCGCCTGCAAACACCTTCTGCACATTCGGCATGGGCAGATCGATCAATGCCCGAACGATGAACGTCCACGGCATCTCCATCCCCACTGCATTCAAACATACACATGCATCCTCGACCAGTTTTTTCCAAGGGCTGTATCCCCTGCTCCCCTCCCCTCCCATGAGCGCAAACCATCCTTATAACGGATATGTACATCCCTGTCAATCCATCTCCCCTAGAATATCAGTAAGGAACATGCGGTCTATGCGATCTGATGTCAGAACATGCGATGGTTCGGTTCGTGCACAAAATGCACATAATGTAGTGACTATGTACAGAGCTTTTCAGCCACCCTGCATGCAAATAAGCCCATATTTTCAGGTGACCCTGACCTGGGCCCGAGATATACTAGTTGCTACCTTAGGCTCAAGGGAGTCGGTCGGGCCCTCCCCAGGCCTATGGGGAATTCTCTGAGAGAGTTGGTCGGGCCCACCCTGGCCCATGGGAAATTCCCCGAGGGAGTCGGTCGGGCCCACCCCAGGGCCATGGGGAATTCACCGAGGGAGTCGGTCGGGCCCTCCCCAGGGCCATGGGGAATTCCCCGAGGGAGTCGGTCAGGCCCACCCTACACCCATCGGGAATTCACCAAGGGAGTCGGTTGGGCCCTTCCCAGGCCCATGGGGAATTCGCCGAGGAAGTCGGTCGGGCCCCCTCCAGGCCCATGGGGAATTCCCCAAGGGAGTCAGTCGGGCCCACCTCAGGCCCATCGGCAATTCCCCAAGGGAGTCAGACAGGCCCACCCCAGGCCCACAGGGAATTCCCAGACAGAGTCAGTCCGGCCCAGGCACAGCTCTCAGAGGCAGCCACTGCTACCGGCACTGATACCACCTCCGACACCGACACTGATGGTACCTACTAGATACATCACTCACCGACCCCTCTCTGTCAATTATCACTACTCTCAGTGGCTCCATCGGCATCGGCACCGACCGCACAGCCACCGAAATCGCCGCAGAGGCCACTCAGGCCTTCTACCAACACCACGCCAGCACCTCGCTCACAAATACCAGGCGGACCGCACCAAAGTGCACAAAGGACAGCCAAGCACAAGCCGCGACCGACGTGGACTCGTTCGGCTTGGTGTCCCCACCGACCTCACGTGAGGACCGAGTACAAGCCATGACCAACGTGGTCTCCTCCGGCTCGGCCTCCTCACCACCCTCTCAAATTTCGTCTCACTCGCTGACTGTCCCACAGCGCCGATTGTCGCTATCCAACGCACACCAACACCTACCGTCTACCACCAAACACGTTCTCAAGCGAGAATGTGACACCATCGGCGTCTTCACCGGCACCGACTCCATCATCACCGGCCCCATCATCCTTGCCAGCGCTGTCTCTCTTGCCGACGCCGACTTCACCCTACGCATCGCCGTCGCCTCATGCCATCTCGCCAACACTCTCGCCACACGCCGCCTCACTGTCACCCGCACTCTCACCGTCTCCGTCTCCACGACTGGTTGCCGCATCGTACCGCCGACGCGATGCAACCGGCTCTGTCTCGCACAACCGAGTCCAACCGCTCGCCCTCTCACCATCCGTCTCCCACGCTAACCGACCCCCAAGTACCTGATTCGAACGATGACGCACGGTGCACGCTTGCGTCTCCGTCGTCGCCATTGCTACCCGCTGTTGACACGTCGTACTGCTGACGTGTCGCGACCGGCTCGGTCCCGCACAACCAGGCACCCTCGCCCACTATATCATGCCCCGACTCGCGTACTGACCCCCTAACAGCCTCGTCGTGTCGCGACACGCTCTCAAATTGGAGCGTGTCGTCGACTTCGCCTTCGCCCTCGCTCTCACCGTCGCCTGGTCGCCATTTCACGCCTCGGCACGCCCTCACTCGGATCAAAACCGGCACCGTCACCGGCACTAGTACCGCCCTCGCCAACGACGTGCTCACCACGGCGCGCGTCGTCGTTACCATCGCCACCAGCATCGTCCTCGCCGTTGCCTTTGCTCTCGCCACACACCACTTCGCCTCCGACGTCGCCATTTGCCCTATGTCGCCATGTCCCCAACGCCTGGGCCGACTACACCACATGCATCGCCGTCGCCGACCACTGGGCACTCTCGCTGACCCGTCCACAGCCACCCTGGTGTCTAACAACGACGCGCGGTCCTCACGACCGTTCGCGTCGTTGATGCGCTGCCCTTCGTCGTCGTCGCGTCGTGGCACACCGTTGCGTCAATTGACGCATCGCAGTGCCACGTCGCGTCGTTCGTCATCGACTCGTGGTGGTGATGGTGGCGGGGCATCAGTCGATGCGTCGCCGTTCGCCGTCGTCGTGTCGCGGCACGCCGTTGCGTCAGTCGACGCGTTGCAGTGCCACGTCGCGTCGTCGTCGTTAGCGTGGCGGTTGGCAGTGGTGGTGGTGGTAGTGACGCGTGCCGTCAGTCGACGCGTCGTCATCGTTGTGTAGAGCTGGCCCCTTCGTTCGTCATCGTCCCGGTGCCATGTCGCGTCGTTGGTGATGGTGGCAGCGCGGGCGGCGGCGGCGGTGGCAGCGCGGCCGT
>JBBPMC010000910.1:0-15169 GCA_038090115.1 Strobilomyces echinocephalus
CCAACGCCAAACTCGCCCAAGCACAAGCCGAGTTGCAAGCGTGCGAGGCACACCTCGTTTCCAAGGAACGCGAGCTCGACGCACGTCGGATCACCCTCGCATGTGACGGTCTCGGAGCGCGGTGTCGCGCACTCATCGATTGCGGTTGGATCTGGGGCGAGATGGGAAAGCAGGGCCTCAGGGCGTTGCAGGCCCTCGGCGCAGACGCGAGTGCCAACGGTCACGCTGGTACGCCCCGTCGCCCCGTCTCCGTGCTCGGTCATAAAACTTTATTCCTAGCCCAGAAACAGTCGTCTACCTTCCCGTCTACGTATGCCTCCGACATCTCGTCCCTCACCCCTTCTCAGAGCGCTTCTCAAACCGCTGCCCGTCCCGTCGAGGCTAGCCCAGAAGGCCCTACTTTGAACGACTCAGCGAAACCTCCTGCCCGGTCGACCCGTGCAACCGAGGATACAAACCTCACCATCACCCTCCCACCCGCACACGCCATCTCCGAATCAGCACTCCCCACCGGCATACGCGTCCAGTCCCGCCCTCTCGAAAACGGGGATCTATCAGCCTCGTCGAGCGCAGGCGCCAGCACCCCCAATACCCAAGCGCCGTCGAGACGAAAACGGTCCAGACCGTCCGTTCGACCCCCTTCCCATCACATTCCCGAGGCTTCAGACGAAGGCTCCGACGACGACGACGCCACCACACGCATCCCCAAACTGGCGTTCCCCACCAAACGTGCGTCCAAGACGCACGATACCAGCTCGGACGACGAGCCCACCGGACCGGTTCACGTCGTCGACAACGATCCTTTCGAGGTGATTCGCAGGTCGATGCTCGGACCCTCTGCCGTCGCTGCGAGTCCGCTCTTGATCGCCACTGCGCCCACTGCGCGCGCCAGCGCCCCCGACGTGCGCACGAGCATCGTCGGCGAGAGCAGTCCGTCCAAACTCATGTTTCCTGGTTCCCTCTCGCTGTTGGGACACGGAAGCGGGACAGGAACAGGAATAGGCACGGGATCGCCGCCTGGTGCTCCCTCGAGCCCCGGAAAGCGCCAACGCCGGACGTCGATTTTCGGCTCCCTGCGCGGCCTGTTTCGCAAACCCAAGGAGAGGGGGCGGTTCTTGGTCGACTTGGAGGAGACGCCCTCACCTGCGTCGCCGCCTCAGAGGGCCAAGACGAACGGGTGGGTGACGAGGACGGACGCGCGGATCAAGGGGAAGGGCAGACAGTCTTCAGAGGACGACGTGGTGCTCCGGGGGACGGCGACGACGGCCAACGTACCGAAAGCGGTCGGCATAGGCCGGAGCACGTCGAGGGCGCGGTTACGCAAGGGCCGACCTGGCGCGTCGTCTGTGCGCGCAAACGGGCCCTTGCGCGTCCCGCCCTATCGGGGGTTGGACGGATGGATCACGGATGCCCCGGGCGCAGGCGCAGACGCAGATGGAGCGGGTGCAGGGAGATCGCGCTCACGCCGGGGGACGATGAAGCGCAAGAAGATCTCCGTCGCGGATCTGAGGGGAACTGATCAGGGGCACACGGACGGCGAGTTCGACGAGGTTCATCCGTCGTCGGCGCGCTTGTTGAGCAAGGGGATGGGAAAGATACCCGGGGCGTCTACATCGACGCTTGTCATCCAGATTGAGCGAGAGCGGCAACAGGTCGTGTCCCCCGGAATGGATCCCGACGTCGACCTTGGCACACAACATAGGCGTGCGGCGACGACCATGGCAACGTCTCGTCAACCGATATCGGAGGCCTCGAGGGCACGCCGTCGCTCTGCGTCCTTGTCGTTAGTGGATGGACAGGTGATGGCCGTGTCGAGCTCGACGTCTTTGCAGGTAGCGCAGAACATGGCCTGGCGGAAACCACCGCCGGAGATAGAGTCCCAGCCAGCCTCACCGTCCTCATCTTCGTCGCTATCGTCGTTGCAATTGCAGTCCCAGGTCCAGCCGTTGGGCCGGACGCCCGAGTCGCAACCCAAGCAAAGCGCGAGACGACTTGGCAACGGACATGCCAAGCACGTGCAGAACCTGAGCTTGATGAGCATCGTTGCGGACGTGACACTAGATAGAGCGAAGTCGCTGGACGTACCTCGCGCGCCGAGGTCCGTGTTGCGGGAGTGGGAGGTGGCGGATGCAGAGGTGTCTATGAGCCGAGGACACGCAAGGACGGCGAGTTCGCCTGAAGACGACGGACAGGTGGGGCAGGGACCAGCACAGAGCCAACGGGCCATCAAGATGCCTCTGAAATCAGCACTGCGGAACGCGAGTCGGACGCCGTCTCCGGGTCCTGAGCCCGTCAAGGAGGCGCAGGAGAAAATAGAGATTGGAGGCCGGAGGAGAAGTGCCGTCCTGCCGCCGTGGAGAGACTCGGCGTCGATCTCGTCGTACGAGACGGGGAGGGAGAGTCTGGACGTGGAGGCGCTGGAGCGTGCGTCGTCGCCGTCTCCCGCGCCGTCCCCACCGCGGTCCCTCCCGTTGTACACGCCGTCGCCTGCTCCGGCCCCTGCGCCGCGCACGCATTCTCACCCGTCTGCAGCGCGATCGCAGTCGCTCGACTTGACGACACGGTCGGAGACGCCTCCGTTCACGTTCCCGCCACCGCCCATGGAGCCCCCACCTGTACGCCCCGGAGCATCGGCCACCAACGCCGAACCGCCCTCGTCGAGCACGTCGACGGACATGCAGCCCGCTCAGCGGCGGAAGAGCGTCCGCGTGTCTCTCCCGCCGACATTCTCGCCAGCGCCGCTCGCGATGCGCGACGAGTCGCCGTCGCCCGACGGAGGTGGGCGAGCGCGGGCCAGGCCGGTCAAAGAGGAGAGGGGGGACATGTGGGCGGACTCGAGCGACGAGGACGAGGCGTACGCACGCGCGAGGCGGTTGTTGAGTTCGGCCGGGCGGGGTAAGGCGTGATCATGCCGCTCGTTTCTTTTCCTTTCTCGCTTTTCGTTTTCGATGACGATATTTCTAAGGTGCTTTTACTTATATATGCCCTAGTATTCCCTCGAGCGTAATGTCTATGGAAACTAGCTGATTATTTACATGAACGAGTTGCTGCCAGGCTCACCTCGACTTGGGACGGCCCGAGAGATCACATGCAACTGGTATCGATGCCGTGTGTGTGTTGATTAGGTAACCGCGCGTCGGTTGAGCCGCTGTACTCCCTCTTTTCCCTCCTCTCCCTTCGTCGCCCGACGACGTCTATACGCGAAGGATCTGCGGCATTTCCATCGTCTCCATCGAGGGAACAATTCACTGTATCGCGCGATCTCGTCATCACCCGGACCTTTTTTTCTTGCAAGAGGAGCCTCCCGAGATCGGCAACGGATAAAGGCAAAGGATGGCTGAACCTTTGGATCAGACTCAGAGTCAGGACGTCAAGATGGAGGCCGACAACGCCCCAATCAACGTCAAAGTGCGTGTCTTTCTCCATCGTCCTGCTGGACGATCGCCCGTGTGCCTCCCTCGCGCGTCGGGGCTGTCATACGCTCGATTCCCATTCCTACACATGTCCCCCCGCACACGCACTCACCCGCGCTCGCATCGTCTGCAGGTCGTCAGCTCGACGGGGGACGAAGTCTTCTTCAAAATCAAGCGGAATACGAAGTTGAGCAAGCTGCAAGGCGCTTACGCGAGCAAGGTCGGCAAGGACGTGGGCAGCATTCGGTGTGTTTTTTTTCCCCTTGGGCGGTCGCTCGTTGGCGCTCATCGACGCGCCTTGTGCGGACAGGTTCCTGTACGACGGGAGCAGGATAAGCGAGGAGGACACGCCCGCGTCGCTCGACATGGAGGACAATGGTGCGCGCCCGTTTCGTCTCTTCGTCACGTGCTGATTGTTCCCTGTTCTCGGGGAAAATTCCAGACACGATCGATGTCATGGTCGAACGTACGTTCCCTTTCGATCTCGTCGTCGTGCGTCGAGCGTGGACATGGTTTTCTGATGTGCTTGGTAGAGGTCGGCGGGTGGACGCCATGATCGACTCGGCGTGTCTACGATCGCGTCCCTTGACTTGTTTTGTTTTTATAACTTCGCGTCGTTTTCGTTTTTTTTTTTTCCTCTTGTCGCCCGTCGTTGTAATCCAATTCTTATTTCTCTTGTGCTGATGATGGATGTACGCGCGTGTTTCGCGTGCGTCTTCTTTGCAAGGATTCGCGGCTGTGGTGGCGCTACGCAAGCTCGGAGAAGGCGCCCATCTGGATGTGGGTTATGTATCGAAAGCGTTTGCTCGATACAAGCGGTGAGTATCCCTGGGCCTCCGGGTTGGGGTGTCTTCTTTTCCCTTCCTCTTGATATGTCGACATCACTTGAATGGCCGCTTCTGACGCCACGGCGCGCTTCTCGTTCCACGTGGGGACGGGATGCGACAAGAGTAGATCAGTCAAGTGATCCAATGGTTTCGGCGGAGCGGATGCATCTGAACAAGGCATTCAATCATCAGGTATGGCCAGTCCCCGGTGGACCACCATGCGTACTGGCCGTTTCTGACTCGGGATGAGACGACAGCTAGACTGAATGTGCAAATGTCTGGCTTTAACCCATGTCAGGGGACAAGGTATCTGGCGTGAGGACCTGCAGCGCTGACCCGTTTCCGAGGGATTTTTGTTCGACCAATCTGCTCGTGATCGAATCTATGCGTGCCGTCTGCGTGTACGCTGACGCTGAGTTCCCAAAAAGGCATCGTACAGAATGCCTGTCACTTGGGGCCGTCGTGCCGACGCGCCGACGCTTCTCTAGCAGCGCAGCGTCTTGCACGCTGATTGCCCACATATAAGAATGGACGCTGCGCGTGCTCTGCTCGCCGTTCCTTTCCTCCCCCCCACTCGCACCCTTTCGCCTCCCAGTGATCGCCCTTCGCAAACGTGAAGCTAATGTAAGTCCTGACTAACGTGGCTGAGCGCGGTGACCACTTCTTTCCTAGTGTATCCGCATCATGACAAAACGATTTACGGACGAATATCGACAAGCGCTAGAGGACATGCACCGCGCGATAGAGAGTATCATCCCTTCCACGGTCTCGGAGCCAGACGACAATCTACTCGGCATCGCGCTCTTTATAATCAATCTGAAGGTCCCGCCCGAAGCGCGCATGAAGAGGGTGACCGCGCGCTCGGTTGACGAATTACTCAGGAATGTCGAGCTCAAGGTAGCGCTGAAGCATGCCATTCGCTCAGGTGAATACGAAGGCCTCCTGTCGATGCGTAGGTCTTTGGGTCCCTTGCCAACTATGCTTTCGCTCATGATCATCGCGGGTAGCCATCCTCAAAATGGACGATGTGACTCACGCTGGCGCTTCGGATGGACCACGCCCTACCGGTGGGGTTAACGCTGGTCCATTTTATTGTCAGTGGATTTACTTCCGTCTCTTCGTGCATTAATTGATACTTCCATCATGTTAGTAACGCCCAGTATGTTGTTGCTCTTCTCAGAATGTCGTCGCTTTCGACACTTACGGAGACTTCCCAAAAATCCTTTTGGCAACCGTAGACGCCTACCTCCCCGATGAATTTTACAATAGAACGATATGCGTTGTCCAGCCCTCTGGTACAGGGAAATCGCGCGGGGCAGTGGAGATTGCTAAGCTTCGGTTTGCTTTCTTGTTCAATCTTGGACGTAGACTACCGGCCTGGGAATACGGTGCGCTACACCTCCTATTTCCAGAGAAAGTGGGTTGAAAAAGATTACAGCGTACCCTCTGCCGGACGAATGCGTCCGAGACTATCTCTTGTCCACGGGCGAAGAACCAAGTCGAACGAGATATGCTGCGTTTTTATGCTCTCTCTTTACTCTCGCGCCCAAGTATATCTCAAATGTCGACCGCCAAGGTATTCCCCTTGCGCTATGGTGGTACGAATACCTCAACGCTGGCGAGAGCCCGCTTCATCCCGGCTTCAAGAGAATGGAATTTTATCAGGAAGTGGTTGAGGGCGCTCAGGTACGGAATCCACTCATGTTTATGAGCCATGACTTGAGAGCGATTACAGAGCTTGGTACGCGAAGGGGGGGATATCATTGCGCGTCTCCAGGCCTCCTGTGAAATGTTTATGGAGGTCCTTGAAATGGAATATTCACGCGAAGATCCACCCGCGATACCGGTCGTCGACTGCTTACTTTTCTTCGATGAGGCTCAACAACTCGCCTACGTTTCGGCGAACGAGGTCGAATCTCATTATCGAAGCCTGGGGTCGGTCTTACACGCCATCAGGGAATACTCCGTATTTTCGGGGTTCCTTTCGACCGACTGCAACATCCGACAGGTTCAATTACGTCCTGGAAAGGATCTAGAGACGCCGTGAGTTTACCAGCCTTCAATCAGCCTGCCGTCCGACGTGCGACTTCTCATGAATGGCTCGTGGGCAGGGAGGTGTAGTCAACTGAACGGAGGCGGTACCTTGGGGATGCCGATGCCGATGTCGATGCCAAAGCACGTGTATGTATGAACGGATGGTCGGTACTCGATCCTGTCGATAGTAGGCCGGCAATGTTGAATGTTGAAGAGGGCAGTTGACTCATGATTTCACTGCTTCGACCTGTTTGCAAAGTGCTTCGAGGAAGACCTCCATAAAGAAGGGGAATTAAACAAGATTAGATGTGATGTCGCGCTCCGGTCACACATTATGTGCCTTGCGGCCTCGTGTTCAGTAAGATGACACATTTTGTATAAAGGGGGTACATTCTCTTGCCTCGGTGAACTTAGACCCTCAACAAAACTTCGCATGGAACGAGCTTGCTCGATTCGCCTGCTTTGGGATCCGCGTTCCTTTGGACTTTGAAGGTTCGCGTGAAATCAGTGCCGAAACCGAAATCAAGGTGGTTCAGTCCTGCATGTGCATCGTTTTCGAAATCCCTGGTTTATGGATACCCATCAGAGCCGGTTCTGGCAGAAGCAGCTGCAAGCCTCCTCGATGGTGAGACGGAAGAACGCCAAAACATGACACTGGATGAACTTGCTTTCAAAGTTGCGCTCCAGACAGACCCTTCTGGAGCGAGCGGGCCGTACGGCAGGATGCCGCGACATCGGAGCAGCATCCACCCCATCTCCAGAGCACAAGTTAGATCCTTCCGGTAGGCTCCAGTGAAGCAAGCCAGGGATAGCTGGTCGTCATAGACTGAACTGAGGACAAGACATCGTGTGTATTGTGTGCGTACAATGATGGCGTGGGCAGTCGCATCGTTAGACAGGTTTTCGACTCGAGCAATTTATAAACCATTTCAACGCGATGGTGCTGTATCCGACATTGAATATTGAATATTAATGTGGCTCCCCCATCTCAATACTGTCCAAGTTGCTAAGTTTAATCACACCGACATCATTCAGACCATAATACACCTCAGTCTTGCTCTTGTCTGCTTTACTATACATCCTCGTAAGGCCCCGTGATCTCAACCCACGTACCCTCCTGCCGACCCGGCACGAGCGCATTGGCAGGGTTCAACCGGCGGAGCGCGCGGAGAGTTTCCGGGTCGTGTGCCCAGCGGGAACTGAGCTCTTCCCACTCGAGTAACTCGCGGTAACAATCTTCCGCCGAGCTCGGGATGACCCCAAACGTCTTGGATGTGCATCCACGGGAGACGATCATGTAGTGGCGTGGATGAACTGTGTCCTGCGTCAGAGATGAGGGTGAAGCCGTGACCGAACTGTCAGGGGTCCACAAATGGTGAACCAACGAGAGAATGGGGAGGGTATCTTGAACCAGTGTGGGATCGACGTCGATTTGTCCGATCCAGGATTCTTGACAGTTCGTTACCTGAGCCTGCAAGACCGACGTATTTGATCTTCTGAGTGTCGTCGACTTGGGGGAACCAAAGAGAATCGGTGTCAAAAAATCGACTGACATTTTATGTCCCCGAAGGCTAACTGCGGCACCCCTGAAAAAAAGGCGGTAGGCCTCATGAAAGTCGAGCTCACGGTCCTCGCCGTTGAAGAAATGAGAAAAGTAGACGAAGGCATTTTCGAATGCTTCTGAGAGCGTGGGACCCGTGTTATCCCCGATGGGCCTCGCGCTGTCGATCTCCTTCCAGTGCTCTTTGGCAAATAGGCAGTGAAGGAACTCCAAAACAGGAACGGGGCTGTGATAAACCAATGTCCCGTCGGATGGGTACACCGCTTCGTCGTGTGCCAGGGTCCAAAGGAGGCGTGCCACTGTCTCACCCGTCTCTCCTGGTGCAACTCGAAGGAAACCCCGGTGCAATGCCTCATGAAGGACTTGAGGAGCACGTTCGTCGAGTTCCTGTCGTGCGTACGTTCGACTATGAAGAAGCTGGGCTGCTGCCTCGACCAGGACTGGCTCCGATGTGGTTCCAGTACGCATATACTTGGGATGACTTATTTCGAATACGACGCGCATGTAGGAATCGACAAGCTCGATGTCGTTCGCGATACCAATTAGACTAGAGTTGCTGATGTCTAGACCAATACGGATCGCTAAGCACGCAAACTGAGCGAGGTTGTCTCCGACGAACTCTTGCTTGGGATTCAACTTTGCCATTGCGAGCGGAATGATGTCGCTAGAGGAGTACCCGTTTTCGAGCAAAGCGCGCCATCTGCAAGCCACCTATCAGGACCAAGCCACCCATAGAGACATTTTCCTTACAGAGGACGACCGAAGCGCGACTGAATGCCCAAAGCGCAGACCCCTTCCAGAGTAGATTCCACATTTTCACTGAGTTCCTCGATCAAGCCCCTTTCAAACGCGTTGAAGGGAAGTTCAAATAAAGGCCGATAAGCTCCACGTGTCTTCGTATCCTTGTAAGGGTGTAATTGAACTTGTTGAATACTGGCATTTCTTGAAAGGAACAGCGAAAACACTGGGTATGCGTTGATGGCATTGAGGACCAACCCCAGACAGTTGTAATGAGGTTCGACCTCGTTCGCCGGAATGTAGGCAAGTTCTTGGGCCTCGTCGAAGATGAGCAAGCAAGGGACAGCAGGTTCCACTTGAGGATCATCGCGCAAATATTCTGTTTGAAGGAGCTCGACAAATACCTTGCAGGACTCCTGCAGGTTGGTGATGATATCTCCTCCCTTGCATAGCAAGCTCTGGAATCCAATCCTCAGATCACGGGTTGTAATCGAGGGCGAGATTCCATACCTGAGCGCCTTCAACCACCTCCTCATAAAATTCCATTCTCTTGAAGCCGGGATGAAACGGGCTCTCGCCAGCATTGAGGTATTCATACCACCATTGCGCGAGAGAAATACCTTTGCGATCCACGCCTGAGATGTGCTGTCCTGCACGGGCAAAGAGAGATGACAAGAATGCGGCATATCTCTCGTGACTTGGCTCCTCACGCGTTGACACGAGATAATCTCTGACGCAGTCGTCCGGCAAAGGGTACGCTGTATGTGTTATTATTTGGTCCCGCTTTTCTGTGAATAGAAGATGTAGCGCACTGTACTGCCCGTCCATGGGTCTACGTCCAAGATTGAACAAGAAGGTGAATCGCATCTTGGCTGTCTCCACTGCTCCGCGCGATTTGCCCATGCCAGCTGACTGGATCATGGAAATGGATTTGTTGTACGATTTCAGGCGTGAATTCTCGTCCACGACGTTAAGAACGAGATGTGGAAAGTCTCCGTGGTAAGGTGCCGAAGACGCCTTGAAAACGGCTAAAAGACCACGAGGGACTCTAAGTCTGGAGACGACACTGCAAAGAGCGACAACAACATACCGTGCACTAGCATGATGGATGTATCAATTAATTGAAATGCGCGAGAAGACGGAAAAAAAACGTACTGTTGGTCACCTTTGTTAAATTGATATTATCTTGGTTGAGAGGCTTTGATCTACGCGAAAGAGAAGTGTGAGCCATACCTCCTTTTTTGAGGATAGCTAACCGTGATAATCGTGAGCCAAAGAGCTAGCAAGGAATGCAAGACATACGCATCGACAGGACCTGTTCGGAGTCACCGGTTGCGCGGTCTAACGTTGCCTTGACATCACGAGTTGGCTTCGTCAAATTGTCAGCCTCGGACGCGTCCTCATTCTTTATGGGCCGGGCCAAAGCGGATACTGCGAGGGGCTCGGTGATGAACTTCAAGCCGGAAGAGACGACCTCGTATAAAATGTGTGCCGTCTGTGTCGCGATTCCATCCAAGCGAATGCGTTTGGAAGCGGTAGACTCTTGGCGTGGTAGCGGTGAGTGTGATCGTTTCGCCATGGGAGAGCTAATTACAGTAGGGGTGAGGCGCTTACGTCACCTATCTCATTCTTCTCAGGGGCGCTGTCCTCGTCTGTTCAGGAAATCAGACGTCGATCGATTTTTGACGCCGATACCCTTTGGATCCCCCGAGTCGACGACGCTTAGCAGATCGTCATGCAAGTCAAGAATCATGAGGTAGTCGACATCGATTCCACGTTTGTCCGAGATGCCCTCCATTCTTTCCCTCGTCCACGAGCTGGGGACCTCGGACAGCTCGGACACCGTCGTCTCTCAGTGGGGCAGTATAGTCAACATGACCGTCTCCCATGGCTGCATTTCCAAGATGGACGCGGTAATTCAGAGCTCGATTTACCGCAAGTTGCTTGGTTCAGACTAGCTCATAAACGAAATTTGTGTCTTGTTCCGCCAGAGGGAGCTCGAGCGAGTTCAATGGCCGGGGCAGGCAGGGGGAATCTGACTCGTCTGCACATATCGCCGTGACTGTTAGGACAGCACAACTTCAAGCTGTACGATGGACTAAGGTGTACTAATTGTATCTAGTCTAACTTCAACTTGGCGCCCCGCTGGCGTCCACATGCTCGCCAAACCACGTATATTACAGGAAATAAGGGGTGGAGAAAGTCCATAACGCGGATCGGCCTATGATATACAATGGTGTCGGGAGTTTTTTGCACCGCTCTGTCGTACGCCATGGTCCAAGCCTAGGAGTCGCCCCCCTCTCGCCTCTTGCAAGGAAGCCTTTCTGCAACGCCATGCTAAGAACTTTGGGAACGAGTTCGACGGAGGTCATGTTTGGTACTTCCGGCCAGGATCGGCTCAGATGGGGTCTCAGTTTGGACTCCTATTTCGTGTGAAGCGTCATTGAAGCCAATACGTATTGCCAAGCAAGAAAACTGTGCGAGCTCGTCATCGACGAAGCGACGTGTGAGGCTTGATTTCTCCGTGGCAAGCGAGACGATAGAGTTCTGACCGTATCCGTTTTCGTGCAAAGAATGCAATTTATCAGAATGACACACGAAGGGGTACGAACCGAAACATGACAGGGTAGATCTCCCTGCTCCACAGAGTCGAACGGCAGTTCAGTGAACGGTGGATGGAGTGGCTTTCGATTCGAATTCACATACAAGGATGAGTGTAATTACTCGGAAGGAGCGAGGTCGTGGACATCGGAATTGGTTGAAACGAACACCGAAAACACTTGGCGGCTGATTTCGTCGAGGACCTATTCCATATTTTGATAGTCGATTTTCGCCGCCTGGACAGTATGCAAGTTCTTGGGCTTCGTCGAATACAAGTAAGCAGGGAGTGACGGGCGGTGTCGCCTACAGATCACCGCGTAAACTTTTCCTTCGAAGAACTTTGACAAGCGCCTCGCAGGAGACCCACAGGTGCGACATTGATAATATCCCCTCCCTTGCTTAGCGCGTTCTGCAATTTGGCGATGAAGATGCGGTTGGTGAACAAGGGTGCGGATTCCACACCCCAGCGCCGTCAACCACTTCCTTGTAAAACTCTGTTCTCTTGACACCGGGACGGTGCTCGTCCCCGCTATCATTCATGACATGGTGCCACCATGCCGCGAGTGGAACACCTTGGTGGTCGACATCTGAGATATACTTCGGCGCGAGGGTAAAGAGAGAGCACAGGAACGCACGCAGCATATCTGTGTTGGCTCGGCCCCTTGCCCTGTAACACGAGATAGTCTCTAATGCAGTCGTCTGGCGGAGGGTACGCTGTACCTAATACATTTCAGCCCGGCCTCTGGAGATGGAAGAGATGACGCACAGTACTGCATATCCTTGAGTCGCTGTCTAATATTGAATGGCAGGAAAGTGGAACGAAGTTTCGCTACTTCTGCTACTCCGCGCGACTTCCCCGTCCCGGACGATTGGATGATAGCCATAGCATTATTGTACGATTCTCGAAGCGAATGTGTCCACGGTTTCGAGAAACGCTTCTGGGAAGCCAGAGACATAAGGTGCCATGAATGCCTTGAAAACGGCTACAGCATGGCAAGGCAATTCTCAACGTTGCAACTACATTCCAAGTGGAGCAACGACCTACCCTCAACTAGCAGGATGAATGTATTGAGCAATGTGTGCACACCAGGAGACGAAAAAAATATCCACTGACTGGTTCGCTTATCCTGGGCGTCAATAGAACGCTTGGCCCTTTCGAGGATGGCTAACTGCGATATTATGAACTAAATGGCATAGCAAGGTCCCCAACACGCACGCATCGACAGACTGAGTTAGATGTAGTCGCGGTCCCGAATGGCAAGTTGTGAAACTGCATTGAGATCATCCGGGTTTTACTTTATTAATCCTTCAGCCTCGTTTGGGGCTATTTTCCTTATGCATGCTTCGGGTGGTGACTGATCATCGTGAGTACACTAGCGAGCATAAAATTGTGTGGCAAGGGCGAGGAAGCGAAGACCTGTGCGAGGCTGTGCATGTCTGCCATCGCCTAACCACGTACTGGCTGGTCACGTTTAGTACGTTCACGGTGAGTTCAGCCTCCGAGCTCCAAACTCGGAAACAATCACCGTCGCGTCATAATCCGGACGACAGTGCAAGATATCACCTGGGGAGTCGCTGATCCTCCTGAGGGCAAAGCGTAGACCACGGAAATGGGTCGCTCGACCTCGATTGTGTTCCCAGGGCGCAACTCTTGACCGGTCATGTTCGCGATATTATTATAGCTAGCTGGTCAGCAGGGACGCGCAAAGCGAAAAACATGAACGCTCACGATGACGAACCGGCCTAGGAGCGCTCAATGTCAAGCAGGATCTCTTGTGTGGTGACTTTCTCCCCCATCTTTGCGCAAGAATAGGACGCCAGCACTTTACTTGGGTTATGTAAATGCGCTGCATCGACAACCGGCAACGGTTAAACTCACTAGACGTTAAGGGCCATTCTGATCATCGTCCCGGTGGCCACAGTTTATTGTTGATTTGCTGCCCCAGGAAAAGTGCGCAGGCATCGCAAGGCTCGCAGGCCATCTCAACCTGGAGCTTCCGCCGACGTGCATGGGCGGTAGGGCGGGGTCCGCAGGGCCGCGCAGCGCAAGCAGAGTTGAGGTCGGCAGTAGCAAGCTGGGGGTCCCGTCGGAGAGTGCAGAGATCGCATCCCGCGAATGTGCTGGCGAGGCGAAACTCGATGGCGAGCGTGCCATGCAAGACGGTGTTTTGCGCAGACCCGACAGCGTTCGAGTTACTAAGCCTCAGGCACATACAAGCGAAGTTTACTGTATGTAAGTACAAGACAGTAAATGGAGGTCCTTGCATCAGGATCACCATCCACGGTGACGTCCTCCCTTACCCCACTTCTCTAGTAGGAAAAGCGCCATGTACTCATATACCTCTCTGAAAGCACCTCTTCTGCTGATGCTATGGTCACTGCGTGCAAGGAGATCATCAGCGACCAGCGATGAGACGAAAGCACGTGCAAATGACCTGTCGGTAAACATTCTGAACCTGAAGTTCCGAACTTGCGCCGCTGTCAGCATGTCGAGCAGATGTGCAGAGTGGGCGAGGTGGACGTTGTCGTCACCACTTCCATGAGCGAACAGAAAATCAATGTTCTTGAACGCTTCTACATGCGAGATGGAAGCATTGACGTATCCACCCGGATTGTCCTCCGGAAGACCCATGTAACGTTCTGTGTAAATCGAATCTGTGCGCGAAGATGAGTCTCTAGAGATCGCGACCAAAGTTATTAGCTGACCATATAACTGCCAACTCGTCACGGGCTACAAACGAACTAAGTAGTCAAACGAGAAAAAGTAAAACTCCACGTACTGCAATGGCCATGGCCAAGGAATGAATCCCAGCGTCAGCTTCGGCGACCTTGGCAGCCATGAACCCTCCGTAGGACTAAAATTCGGTCGACGACCCATGAGACTCTGTACAGGAGTAGGTCCGATGCGGGCGCTCTTACCCAACCCCACACGCCGATGCGTTTCGGATCCACGTAGTCCTTGCCAGCCCAAATGCTGCGATTCGACTCTTCAATAAGTTCAAGGTAAAAAAAGAAGCGCAGAACGCACCGTGCTGCGTTGATTTGATCCCGAGTTTCCCAGAATCCCATGTTGTACCGAACCGGATTGCGCAGTCGACGTCCCTTGAACCCTGTTCCACGCCCATCGACAACGACGACGACGTACTGGAGAGTGCAGACGAGGTAATCGTGCCAATCGCGTTTGTACTCGACGTTGACTTTCTGGCTCTTAGGGCCACCATATCTATCGAATTTCAGAAACACGCGGATACAGCCTAGCACGAAGAACTCACACGAAGAACAGCACCGGGTACTTCGTGCGGCCAGAACCGTCCATTTTAGGCGGCCGCATTTCCTTCACGTTGAGCTCTGTGGTCCGATAAGCGACGCGGTAATTTAAACCGGAACAAATGATTCACCATAACCATCGCTATCAATCGTTGAGTACGTGATAGTTGCAGTCTCAAATTCGCCGAGGGTCGTGTTCAACACAGCATTATCAGTAAGGACGTAATCAAAGTCTGTAGAACGGATAGTGAACCAAGCTAGTCCTTGAAATACAGAAATTACCTGGTCTGCTGACATCCACCACCCTCTGCCACGGTACATTTGGACCAGCATAGTTTAGTAGATAAAATCCCGCAAAAGGTGAAAAGCTGGCGGAATAGGAAGACGGTGTCGAATCGTCCGTTAGGAGGGTAGGAGAAACCGCTGAGTCGGTCTTCGGTGATGAGATCGGAACTGTGTATAGATGGCGTTCGATAGATGAACGCGCAGCTAGGAAATAACTATTTGAGTTTAGTATCATGTGTCGACCAAACAAACGGACATAAAGAGTTTAGAGCTCACATTAATCCTCGCTGGGCGTCCACCGCTTGGATACCACCTACAACTTCCCAGGTGCCAGAAGTTAGGAAACGTGGCGTCGAGGATGTGGCCGGATCAAAGAGGGCAATGTGATTATATCCATCTCGGGTGGGCACGATGTCCAGGTAAGCGGGGGATTTGCTAGACCG
>JBBPMC010000911.1:0-15167 GCA_038090115.1 Strobilomyces echinocephalus
AAGGCGAACACCCACGTTATTCGACCGACCAATTACTAGGGTACCCTTGGTATCATCGTTGGATTTGTATAACCTATAGGTCCAACATTCTGGTCCGCGAACCGTGGTCAGATAGTGTGTTTAGAGGCGTTTCTGTTTCTTGCTCTATCTGAGGAAAGAAGACAATGCATCTTTTCATATTCATGACTATTTAACACTATTTGGTCCTGTTCATTCCTGGTGGTCATTTCCCTTTGAGCATTTGATCGGGATTTTACAGCACCTGCCAACTAACCACAAGTCAGGTAACCAGCTCTTTGACTAGTTATGAAGTTTACTAAGTCGTTCTTAAGGACAACTGGAGACCACTATGCTAACTTCTTTTTTGAAGGCAGCACAGCTACAAAGTTGGCTTTCTTGGCCTCATTGCCCACCAGTAGTCCAAGAATGCAAAGTCCTACTTGATCGTGTATATGGAAATGCAGACAACCTTGATAACGTCCCAGTACTGGACACTGCAGCATCATGCCCAGTCCTGCAAGATCTGCTCAAGCTGATTGGCCACCATATGGCAGTTCTGCAAACCCATGTCAAAATCAATGGAATTGTCTACAGTAGATTTTCTACACATGTTGGAAACTCTCTTGTTATGTTCTATCCATGTGGAATCTGAAGATCTCCTGTCCCTGGCAGCATCAGATATATCTTTGGTAGTGATGGTGAAATGGTCTTCACTGTTCAACATCAACTTGAATGTTCAATTCACCGTGACGTAGATGATCCATTTGCAGATTATCCACACTTCCCAGCTCACCTGTATGCCTCTGCGCTTTCGGCTCAGTTAGAAATCATCGAGACATCATGGATTGTTGCCCACTATGCACGATGGGCATTCTCTGATAGCAAAGTGGTTGTTCTCTCTCTTTGCTGGGTAAGTGTTAATACCACACTTGACAGTGTACGCTAATACTCGCTTTACTTGCTTCAGGACTGAGTTGATCACTTGGTTGGTGTTCACAAATTATAAAGGTCACGGTATTCTGTGTCCACATGTATTGTATTCACCCAAAATATGTAACACCGGGTATGTTCAGTCATTGCTGGGTTCGATGGGAATCTCAGAGTGTGCACACCCATTGATTCAGCACACTTGACTTGGACTGGATACCCTAAGTGCGCGACATCCACCTTTGCCCTCACCCTCGCCTGCCCTCACTTGTGGTAGGCACATATGCTCACACCCATCCATCCGTCCTCGCCATCGCCCACCCCCATCCTCACCTGCGCACCCATGACACACATGTGCACACATGCACGTTCATATTTGCTCACTCTCACCTCGTCCTTTCATGGGTACCCCCTACCTTCTCCCCCCCAGGCAGTGGATTTATTGACATGAATTCATAAATGAATGAATATACTTTTGTGGTGCACCTGCAATCCTTTTTTTTGAAGTGTGGGCCATCTGATGGTCGACACGTTTGCAGACTTTCAGGCCGCACCTTCTGTGCCTTCCTCATCTTCTCCACTCGGTGTGTGACCGGTGCTCAGGTAAACATTAAACAGCTCACTGCTCACATGTCGCCCCCAACTGTCCACCACCAACCTGACTGTGGCAGCATTGCCAGCCTGGCCCACCCAGTGGCATCACACTAGACTCTCCCCCTGTGAGAATGGCTCAAGTTCAAAATGACATGCTGGAAGCCAAAGATTTGTTGTGCGTGAGTCGGGCATTGAATGCGTCGGTGAGTGCCCATGGCGCTTGCATAGCCTCACACCGAAATGCACCATCGGTGTCATGAAATCGACATGCAGCATCAGGTGTTCGGGTTGGGCGTACCCCTTCACATGCTAGATGAAATATCAGGTCAAGTGTCTGTGAGTGAGCTGCCACCATCCCCAAGTCAAAGCCTGCTGAGGACGTCATGTCCCCAGGCTCTCATATTCCCCGGTCAGGGCACCTTTCGCACTGCTATCCAATCCTTGCACGACAGTCTCTTCGAACCCCTTCAAGGGTACATCGCCTCCGGGCAGCCATACTTTGGCATATGCATCAGCATACAGGTCCTCTTTGCGACTTCTGCCGAGTCCCCAGATACTCAGGGGCTCGGCACGATACCATCCCCGATAGTCCATTTCGATGACACAGACAAGGCAGTCCCATACATGGGTTGGAACTCTGTGGATTATCTCGACCCATTGGATCCGTCAGCTCTCATCGCCGTCCCATCGACTTCACACTATTATTTTGTCCACTCTTACTGCGCAAAGTATGACCCCTCCACTCCTGCAGCCCACTGGGTGCATTCTACCACCCAGTATGGTCAGGAGGTCTTTATATCCACAGTGCACAAGCACAACGTCTTCGTAACCCAGTTCCACCCCAAAAAGTCAGGCCCTGCCAGCCTGAAGATCTTGAGGGACTGGATAGAACAATCTCGAAGAGGATGCACCATCTCACCTTTGTCTCCCCTCCACGCACTCCGCTCTCCAAGGCCAAAAGATGGTTTCACAAAGTGTATCATCACATGCTTGGACGTCCATGCAAAAGACATTGGGGACCTCGTCATCACCAAAGGTGATCAGTACAACATTCGTGAGAAGGTCAAAGTGTGGCCTGTTTGATGCTGGTTCAGCAGGGTATACGTCGAGCGCAGCACCAGCGAGATGTTTGGAGGTGAGAGCATCTATCAGCACTTGGATGTCCATCATGCGACCACACACATTGTTGATGAGATAAGATCCCTCCTTCATTTGCCCTAGCTCCTGCTTTGAAATCATATTGATAGTTTCTGAGAGCTCTGGGACGTGAAGGGAGATGAAATCAGTGCCGCCCAAGAGTGCCGCAAGGGATTTGACTTGACAAGCAGAGCCAAGAGGCATGATGTTGATCACGTCATAAAAGACAATGCACATGCTGAGGGCTTCTGCAAGGACGGAGAGTTGCGAACCAATATGTCCATATCCCACGATTCCGAGGGTCTTTCCATGAACCTCCCAGCACCCGCTGGATTGCTTGTTCCAGATGCCCGCATGCAACTCATGAGAACGTTGAGGCCATTGTCACGAGAGAGCGATGATCTCGGAGATAACGAGCTCTGCGACCAACCAAGAGTTGGAGAATGGAGTTGAATACAGGGATGCCAGCCTTGGCCACAGTGACAAGGTCCCGATGCAGAAACAACCTATGACAAGCAACTAGGAGGGGTGAGAAAGAGGATATGGTCAAAGGGGTGATGCATACCTTTGTTGCCACCTTGATGATTTTCTCCATGATCTGAGTTTTGCTATGGATGCTGATGGCATGATAGCTGGAGATAACTTCAAGAAGCTGAGCTTCTGAGAAGGCAGTGGAGTGGTGATCCATGTGGAAGCCTTGGGATCTGAAATAATGGACAGCCTCTCCACTGATGTTTTCGAGGAGGGGGAGATGAAGATCATCATTGTCAGATGGGTGGAGGACCTTTGGCTGTCTGACAGCATTGAGGGCAGAGAGAGAGTCACGGGAACAGAGGAATGGGGGGGTTATTGACAGGGATGTGGGGCGAGGAGGAGGGGATCGGGATCGGCTGAGAAACCATGTCAGGTTGATGGGGGAAACAGAAACAGCTCGGTCGGCTACTCCGACTACTTGAACTGGATCAGAAATGCTGATGACTTTGCTCAGTTGCATGCCATCTCTGACTCACCTGTAAGTGATGATCACACCAGTTTCCCTCGCTCACTTGTAGCCGAATCTACCCCATGAGTGTGGTTAGGCAAAACTTATATAATGCTGGGTCATGTACATATACACTGCCTGGAGTGGGAGCTCACACGATGTGCACTCAACGTGCACTCAGCGCACACTGGGCTCATCGGACAGCGCACGACAGATATAAATGGACGCTAAACTAGGTATTCAAGTGAACATTTTGGATCTCAGTTATACTTTAAACTTGGAAGCACTCTTTTTTGTTCGCCTATATTTGATGTTCAAGCTGTCATGTAATCAACCACTGAATTTGATGTTTGATTGTAGTTCAGACAAGAACAAAAAACTTGAAATATCCACATGTATATAAGCCTTGTCCTAACTTCAAATTGAGATTAACATATAGTGTGCAAGCGTACGTAAGCATGTACTTGAAGTACTGGCAACAATTTTGGTAAGACCCATACTTGGAATATCACCATTGGCAAATTGTCAAGCTAAACTTCGAGTCTTGCATTGACATTCAGGTACACGTTGAAGTCCCTCTTAAACATCTCAAAATCCGTTGTGATTGTCGAAGCCAAATTAATGCTTGACAACGTGACCTTGGGTCAAGCCTTATAAGGCTTCATTTTCGGGCAGCTTAGGTGTGTAAGCAACGCACTGCAAACAAGCTGCAATAAGAAATGTGTCAAAATCCTGATGACTACACCTACTCCACTGACTTTGATTCCCGGTTTCAGAACTCATCCGCTGTCTTCGTTATTGATCCGAAACCGCCTATGAACATGCTATGCCTATGCCATAGATCTTCCATGTCCCGCCTCGTATGTGCACTTCACCTATACCCGCAGACGTCGCCTAGTCAGTCATTTGATTCGAGAGGATTTGATCCAGTTCTTTTCGTTTGGTTCTTCTACCGTGTGCCGTCGTGTCTACTTGGGCCCGACGTCACACATACAGTCGACGAGCGCGACCCAACATAAGCGATGTCATACGACGTCACCGCCGATAGCGAAGCTGGGCGATGGCGTGTTGTGCCGAGGTGCCGAGTCACGCCGGCGCAGGAGGCGACGGTCGTAAGTGTCTGTCGTATTGTCGATTTATTGTGGCAAGAGGCGGATGATTTCTGAAACCCCCCGACATAGAGGCACGACGGCCAGTTCTTATCAGAGCTGAAACGGGATACACAGCCTGGTGGAGAGAAAGAGGCGAACCTTTCAGGAATGACTATCAGTCAGACAACCCGTGAAGGAGAAAGTGCACCCTGTTAGAGATTTTCATCTCCGCCCAAGGCACGGTCCAATCGCCCGGTTCTTGACTACTGCTAATGCAAGGCTCAGTGATTCTCGTGTGCATTCCGAGGGCTATAAGTACTCAGCATCATCCTGATCCTGAAACTAAGCTCTGAACAATGTCGGACTCGCCTAAACCACTGCGCGCCTCAGTCAATACTGGCATGGGGGAGGTAACGCCGATATAGTATTCAAATGGCCCCTGACTTACTTGTGTGCACTCCAAGGGTTTTTCTATGTACACAATGGTACGTACAATCATATCGTCTGCGATACACTGTCTAAATGGCGTCTGGACAGGGTGATGATGAGAACCTCGTAAAGGGCATTCACCTGGCCAACGTCGCTTGCGGATTTCACGCGTCGTATGTTTGAGGAATGGTGGTTTGTCGTGATACCAAGTTTGAACCCATCTTAGTGATTTCTCGATCATGAACAAGACGGTTGCTCTAGCCAAAGCCAACAGTGTCTGTGTCGGTGCTCACCCTTCCCTTCCTGACCTGCAGGGTTTCGGGCGACGTGAAATGATTCTGGAACCGGTAAGACAGTAAAACCGTTTTGCTACGGTCGACCGAGTTGATCCTGCACTCTAGGACGACCTCACGTCCTGCTGTATCTATCAAGTCGGCGCCTTGGAAGGTTTCTTGAAGCGCCACGGGCTTGCCCTCCACCACGTTCGTATTCAGTTTTTTGGAAAAGTCAACTCACCTCGTCATTGATTCATTTTTTCAAGATCAAGCCACACGGTGCGCTTTACGGGCAGACAGTTCGCAACCTGGAGCTCGCCCGTGCTTTGGTGGGCGTGGCCAAGTATTTCAACGACAGAGCGGCCCGGCCCGAGGTAGGCATTGCCTTCATAGGTCTCGCCGGCACCATGCACCAGAAAGCGGCTGAAGAGCTGGGCGTGCACTTTATCGCGGGTATTATGATCTCCCGATCTCTTCTCTGACTATCCCTGATCTAACCCCATCCTTACGTATCTTCCTGGTCGAAATAGAGTGGTTCGCCGACCTCGAGTACGATGACGAAGGAGACCTCATGCTCACAAAGTATACCAGCTATAATGCGCTTCTCACTTTGCACCAACTCGTTTCCAAACTAGGTGCTTGGACGCAGACGATAGGAAATATGACCCTGTCAGCCTCGAGCAACGAGTAGGCATGCCTAATGCCCGATGCCAATTATAACTTATCTGGGCGTACCTCCATAGGTAAAGAACTTACTCGAATTGAACGCGATCACGACCGTGAGCGGCAAACTGATACCGCTCGGTCAAAATCTCCGCGAGATTTCAATCTGCGTTCACTCCGATCAGCATGTGAGTGTTGGCGATTATGTAACGTTACTTCCCTTGATGATTGCAATGATCAAGGGCGCGGCCGAGATTGCGAGAGTGTCCAAGGCGTTAGTGGATGAGAGCAACAAGGCTGCGGGTTACGTTTGAGGCAGAGGAGAAATGCACACAGTTCTGTAAGACTAAGTTGGTCGTGATCGAATTGTACGAATATGGAAAATGCAGTCTACGGCACAATCTCCCCCTAAAGCTAAAGATCGGTACTAGTCTTGAGGTACGTGAACAGTCACTATCCGTGTAGCGCGTTTTCTGCTAGCTACATTATGATTGGCTGAACTATTGTCTGTTGCAGTAACTACTTCGTAGGTATGATGCCGACTGGATCGTGGCATCTGCGCACTGCGGAGCAATAAGCAGTACGCTGGCTTACCTAGGTCCCGTAACTAGTATATATACCGTCCGCGATACTGAATGACAACCATTCAGTATTTCTGCCTTTTGGTGTAACGGCTATGCGCGGCGGTCTGGTCGTTTACATACGCCAGATCCTCGTATTCATGGTGGCATAGATTAATTGTTTCATAGATCACCGGTGATCAGCCTGGGGACAGCAAATCTGCCGCACCATGTTAGACACGAAATTCGGTTCGCTCCGACTCAGATCTGAGAATCTATAGTTGCCGGTTGTTCAGAGAAACGAGAGTTAAGTTTATCAGCAGGAGTGCTAATAGTACACTCTCTGATGATGCATGATGGGCTGCGAGCATCGAATAGATCTGGTACAGTTGTTGCTTCGGAAAGCACGACTGCTACTTGGTATTAGTCTGCAATCGAAATCACTTCCCCACTCCCCTCCCCTCCCAACAATTCCGATATTCGTAGAGTGAGCTGAAGTATTTATTAGATAAGTGGACCAAGTTGTTTTACTGTAGCGTGCGATTCGCCACGCGAACTCACCCGAGCCACCGCCAGACGTCACGCATGACAGGCTGGCTACATGACCTGACAGACGCGAGCGTCGGCGATACCGAGCGCTTCCATTTGCTCCCGAGTCACCTCACGTTCGTCGGCGTGCAGCTTCTCCAGAGACTCGATCGGGAACCAGTCTGCCATGAAGTTGAGCAGCCCATAGTCGATGTTGGCTACGTAATGTCAGACCGGACGAAGACGCGACACGCGAAAAGAGCGGTACTTACATGGGTTTGCCTGCAGGACTGTCGGCGCGCGACACATGGGACAATTTGGCATGCCACGTTTCTGCATTTTGACGAGGCATCTGGAGCAAAATTGGGTCAGGTACTTGAATGCGACAATGAGAGAAAAGCGTTTACCGTACGCAGAAGAAATGCCCACAACAAAGTCTTATTGGCTTGAATGCGATAGAGGCACAGATGAGGCATGCACAGTCGTCGATGTGGGGCACAATTGGCAGAAGGACCTCGCCGATGGCTTGCACGAGAAGCCTTGGTAGGGATTTCGAGGGACGGATGAGCGCCGTCACTTGCCGTGGGGAACTTGATACGTTCCGTTCAAGAAGATAAGACGGGACCGGAAGGGTCGTGCGTTTGGCATGCTTCTTGAGGATCTTCCGGGTCGCTTCTGAATTCGCAAGTTGGAACTGTATGCAAAAGCTCGAGTCCGTACTTTGAATGGAGACAAAACAAGCGAATACCTTTTTCATGTTTAGAATGAAAAAGTTCAAGTTGAAGAATGCGTCAAATGCTTCCCTGCTTCCGGGAAGGACTAGAAAGGCCCTCTTGTCACGGATGCGACTCTTGAATAGCTGAAGCTGCTTCTCCACTTCTTCAATGGTCCTTTCGCCTCTGGTCGATTCTCTGACGCTCTCGAATATTTCTGCTTCGGCATACAGTCGGAAGATCTCACGCCAGGTGCACAGGTCTGATATGCCTCTCGGACGTGGTCGCAAGGTCACAGAATTACCGGTGGCGAGGGAATAGGCTGAAAAGAAACGAGGAGCAGAGGACGATACCGGCCGAGCTGTCAGCGAAATAGATGCAGCGAGCGACCTCAGAGACGAATTGAAGCCGTCTTGTAGTGTATCCAAGTGGCCAGAGAGAGAAGTCAGGGTAGACGTCAAGAGATGAAAGAACGCGGTGTCAGAAGGGAGTGGAATGATCGTATCTGAAGAATAGTCGCTGCACGACGGCGATCAGTGAGACATGCTATCACAGTAATGATGAAACGTACGATTCCGAGGGATGTAGCCAGGCCGTTTCGTCCTCATCAGTTGATATGGGCGGGCGCAGTAGTCCTCGCACGAGAGTCTCGAATGATTGTTCAGGAACGAGAAAATCGACATGGTAGACAGGTTGTGCCGTCGAAGAAGTGATGTGGTGGTGTGCACCCACGTCCCAAGGATGTTCAGACGACAGTCTAAGACGAGGTTCGGGTATGGTTGAGTTCAAGACAATCTCATAGACGATGGTGTGTTTGTGAGATGAATCCGACAAACTGTCCGAGTCGACAGTGTGAGTGTCATCCGACTCAGAGCCATCATGCTCCTGGGCGGGACCATATCCAGGATCCCCTTGCTCGTGGAAAGAACGAAGAACGGATGGACCAAGCCCCAGTGAGTCGAGTTCGGACGCGGTTTGATTGATCAGTTGTTTAAGCTGGTGTTTTTTTAGTTCTGTCAGACGAATCATGAAGGTAAAGAGTCGCCGAAGTACACACCTTGCGGTATTCGAAGGCATTATTCCTGAATTCAGGCGGTAGGTTCACTAGCAGCTGAGCGTAAGTCTTTGAGAAGTGCATTTCTTCACGACAAGAAGCATCATAGGTAGGGAACGGGTTTCAAATCATACGGACCGGCATCGAACGGGACGCTGCTCCTTTTGTAGTTACCAGCTGTCCGAAGCGTATGGCAACGTCAGGCGTTGTTCGGCCGACAACTTCGTCACGCGACAAGAATTGTTTAATTACTTATAACTGGTTGCTGTGCGATGACGGCCACTTCATGAAGGAGTCGGGGATTTAGCCGTACAGGGCAGTCAAAGTAGACGTTTCCCCTCTGCTCATAAGTATTGCAGACTCGGAGTCGGCGGTAACGGTCGACGGTCAAACACTGTTAGAAATGGAAGGCCTTGCCAAACACGCCCGTTTTGGAAGGTGGACATGTGGTTTGTGTACCACCTTGAACTTACGCCTCGCGACCATGACGATCATGGCTGGGCTGTCAGACTTCCTGGCCCGTGCAACGGACGATGGAGATCCTGAACTTCCGCCAGGCTCACCTCCGACATGTGAGCCCTTCGATGAATCTCGGTCTCCATGTCACTCAGGCTCACGCCATCCCCAGACAGGTTCGAAGGTCCCTGGTTCACGACACAATTACTACTTGCATCATCCATCGGACTCGTCTCGTTTCTGCTATTTTCTTATTGTCGGCCAAGATGGCCGCTGCTCTTTGCACCGCGCACAAAGCTCAAAGGTACTCGCGCGACACTCGCGGCATCTCCCAAACTCACCACCGTGATTAGGGTTCTCTCCTCACGAAGCCCACGCGCACTCCGCGTTCTTTGGTTGGATAATGCCGACGCTAAGGACTTCCGAGTATACAATTCTACAAATAGTCGGACTGGATGCGGCGGTGGTAGGCTCATTCCCTCACCGAGATTGGGCAACCTCTGATCTCTTCGCAGCTGCTAGGGTTCTTCAAGATGTCATTTTATCTATTCTCCGTGTGCTCTCTTTTCGCAATTACAGTCTTAATGCCTATTAATTGGAAGGTGCGTGGTGCCACGTCGCCCCACCGGGATCTTTACTCACCGTTTTCAGCACAACATCGGAATTGGCGGGGGTCCGGACGACGACGACAATGATTGGCCACAGTTGGCGCCTGCAGATAACAACCCTTTCGACCGTGACTGGCTTGATCTGATCAGTGACGCGAACTCCTACCTCACGGTACACTTCATCTTCACGTATCTCTTCACCGGCCTCGCGCTCCGCTTCCTTTACAAGAACTATCAGCGCTACATCCGATCCCGCCAATTGTTCTCGCTGGAACTCGTGCATTCGATCCCAGGGCGCACGGTGATGATCACCTCTCTACCACTTCATTTGCGTTCGGAACGCGCGCTCGCGGAATACTTTGAGAACATCGGATTGAGCGTCGAGAGCGTTTCGGTCTGCAGAGAAGTCGGGACGCTCCAAGTCCTCTTGGACGAGCGTACGAAAGCACTGTTGAAGTTGGAGAGGGGGTGGACGAAGTATGTGGGCAATCCGAGCGTGGTGGAGTCCTACGATCCTTCGGAGAACGCGTTCCCGCAAGCGAGTGACGCCGAACCGTCGTTGTTGGAGAGTCAGCCCTCCAGATTCGTCGTTCCACATCGCAGACGCCCCACGCTTCGTACCGGATGGTGCTCTCCCAGAGTCGATGCGCTGGAGTACCTCGAGACCAAGTTCAAGGAAGCGGACGAAAAGGTGAAGAGGTGGCGACGAATCGGGAAAACCAAGGCTACCCACGTTGCTTTTGTGACGTTCGAGAAAATGTCCAGCGCAGTGAGTTCATCGACTGTCGTCGTTCGTGGCTGTGTTCATGTCCCATTCTCTCAGCAAATTGCAGTGCAAACGGCACATTCGCCCGATCCCTGGGAGACAAAGACTCATCCAGCTCCCGAACCGCGGGACATTGTCTGGTCGAATATTGAGCACGCCCAGGGCTCGCTGCTCTGTCGAGAGCTGCTGGTTCTCGGAGCTGTTGCGCTCTTGATGTTCTTCTGGATATTCCCTATCACCGCTCTTGCCAGTTTGCTCAGTTACGAGGAAATCAAAAAAGTGATGCCTTGGCTGGGAGACATAATCGATAGCAACGTCAAAATCCGAGCTATCGTGCAAAATTCGCTTCCTTCCGTCGCCATGATCACACTCAATGCCCTGTTGCCCTTCATTCTGGAAGGTAGGTCGAGAGGGAAGCGCGTCTACTTGTGTATTGACTCCACTCCTAGGCCTGACGTACGTTCAAGGATTCAAAGCTCGTAGTTTGGTCGAGTACTCAGTGATGAAGAAGTGAGCACACCATCGGTTATATGAGTGAATGCATCAAACTCACGTCGAATGAAGATACTTTCTATTCCTACTCACCAACGTCGTGTTCATTTTCCTCTTGGCTAGCACGTATTGGCAACTCGTGCGAGACTTGGCTAATTCACCTGCCAAGATTCCCGAGAAGCTGGCGCAAGCCCTGCAGCAGGGACGGGCTAAGTGAGCTGCAAGGTGCCTGGATGATTCTTCTCAATTAACCATGTTTTCAGACACTTCTTCCTGTCTTATGTTATACTTCAAGGTCACGATTCGGTCTCATCGCATTGCCTCACTCGTAACTGACAGGAAGAACCAGGCTTTGGCATAATGCCTCTGCAACTGCTGAACCTCGGCGTATTGCTCCCTCGCATGGTTTTCCGTGTATTTTGGACGCGAACCCCACGAGGTATGTATACTTCGTGTTCCTTCACTCCATGATCCTGATATCCGTAGATTTCGCCGAGCTGAATGCTCCTCCAATGATAAACTACGGCGTCGTATACCCCCAAGCAATCCTCATCTTCGTCATCACCATACTTTACAGCGTAGTGCAACCGCTCATCGTTATTTTCGGTGCCATCTACTTTGGAATAGCATACATCGTCTACAAGTACAAGCTTTTGTTCGGTAGGTCCCTTTATCTCGCTTTGATGAACATCCTTTGACGAGGTCGCGTCTGCAGTGTTTTACAAGCCGTACGAGTCGCGAGGTCAAGCTTGGCCGCTGACGTTCGTACGGCTGATCTGGGGAATCGTCATCTTTCAAATTCTCATGATCGGCATCCTCACGCTGCGGGAGTGCTACATCATGTCCTCTCTTCTTGGTCCGCTGGTCGTGGCGACCGTGGCGTGGTCCTGGTACATACACAAGACCTTTGGGCCGTTGAGCAACGCGGTGTCCTTGAGTTCCATCTGCGAGGCCGAGAGGGGAGAGGAGGCCGAGGATATCGTGAGGTTGAGGGAAGGACATCCAGTGACATGGTCGCAGAGGTACGGCATGAGCGGCGTTCGATTTTCCCTGCCTGACTTGGTGCGTCCTTTGTAGCAACTTGAGCCGCAGGAGATACGCGCAAAACGACGAGACGTTGTATGTTGCTCCCGAAGACGAAAGGACGGACTATGTAAGGCCCCGGTCTTTTATTTCATTGCGCGTCCTGACTTTGAGTTTCTAGTCGCAGCCGCCCATGGCAAACTGGTACAATGGCGTTCTCAAGTGAGTCGATTGTCGGTCTTTTGTCGTCAGCGGCTCGCGTTCAACCGAGGTTTTCGCAGCACCGGGAAGCGACGCTATGGGCACCCCGCGTTCACTGGCGTTCTCCCCGTGCCATGGCTCCCGCTGAAGAAGGGACAGACGCTCGTGAACGGCCATCGTGCCGGTCTGCTGAGGATCCCGCTCAACTCGACCCACGGGATCGTTCTCAGTCTGCGCGACCGCTACCGCATGCTGCGGAAGACGGTCGCACGAGGCAAGTTCCCAGCCAACGGCGGCGAGACGGACGACGACGACGCCGTGAGGTCGCCGCACGAGGCGCACCCGCTCGTGTCCGACGTGCCTGTCCCGAACCCGTGGGTGGACGCCGACGGCGCGGGCCCGTCGCACAACGGGCGTCTGCAGTACCCGCATCACCGGCTGAGCTACGACCTTGCGTCGGGGGTGATCATGCTGCCAGATGGGGACGACTGGCTCGTGGACGACGACGACGACGACTCGTCGGACGAGTATGGGAACGCGACGCCGGCGTCGGGGGAGGCGGCGAGCACCGCGTCGCAGGACGACGTCGGCCACGGTCATGATGGGCTGGGGTCCACGCCTGCGTCGCCCAAACGGCGGCATGGGACGTATTATCACCACCCGGAGCGGCGTCGACCGGCCATTCCGGGGGCATTTCCTTCGTGACCGGTGACACAGGCTCGTTTGGTCGGGTTCTTCCTTTACGACGTTACAGTACTCATGACTTATGCTTCTGGAATTTTAATGGTCTGATATAATGCTGAGATATATGCATTGACCGTAGGATCCATGGTGTAGTGACGAACCACGTCAACCGAGGGACATGAAGCTTTGAAGTTCAAAGATCATGTCTACCACACATTTTTGCAGCGTTGGGCAATTAATATTAGGCAGATGCTGGTATATAGATCACAATCCAAGTAACCGTCGTCTATCTCGTATTTCCTCGTTCCAACCGAAACAAGAAGCCCATTTACTCGATGGAAGTCCACTCTCTACCATCACGCTGCTTGTTGTGTATCGAAGCATGCGAAGGTACCCCAAGGATACGGTGGTATGCGTTGAGGTTCTTGTGCAAGGTCAACTGGAAGACCGAAGCAGACCCTTGACGCGAGATGATGGTCGAGTAGGCGAGGAAGAACACCCAGATGCGGTACCACCTGCCAACAGACCCGTCAGCGTCACCGTGCCCATCGAAAGATGTAAAGAATGACAGACCGTTCGCCATACTTCTCGACGACCTTGTCCTTGTTGCTCACCCAGTTGAGGTACCATCTCCAGATAGTGGCAGAGTAGTGAACACCGAGGACGTCGATGTTCTTGACCTCGAAGCCAGCAGCCTCTACCTGGTTAACCACCCAGCCGAGGGAGCACGAGGCGTCTGCACCGGGGAAGATGTACTTGTTCATGAAGAGGCCCCTGTCGGACGCGCGGTGAGACACGTCGTCAACAGCAGCAGTGAAAAGACCAACCAGATGAGATCTTCGTACTGCCAAGACGGACGGATGCCGGCGACCTGAAGGACGAAGATGCCGTCGTCGTCCAGTAGGTCGTACATCTGCCTCATGAAAGCACCGTAACGCCTGATGCCCACGTGTTCGGCCATCTCCAAGCTGACAATCTTGGTGAAGTGACCAGGTCCGCCAGGGATTTCACGGTAGTCCATGCACAAGATTCTCGCCTTGTCTGGGGTAACGCCGTTGTCTTTGATGCGCTCGTTGCCGAACTTGGTTTGATTCTTGCCGAGGGTGATACCAGTGACGTCGCAGCCATAGTTCTTGGCAGCGAAGGCAGCCAAGGTACCCCACCCACAACCGACGTCGAGGAGACGATCATTGGGTTGAAGGTTGAGCTTGGAGCAGACGAGGGCAAGCTTGTTATCCTGGAGCTGCTCAAGAGACTCGGTTTCCTCGAGGTTGGTCACGACACCGGACGTGTAGATCATGCGGGGGCCGAGAAACCTAAGGGGGACAGGTCAACAAGGTGGCATGAAAACGAGGTGAAAGGACCGACCATGAATAGAAGTCGTCGCCTCTGTCATAGTGGTCGCGGACCTGCTCCTCGTCCTGGCTCTGGGAGTGGACGATGACCTCAGGCAAGAGGCTGGTGAAGACGTATTTGAAAAGCTCTGGAGTGAAGACCATCTTGGCCCAGTCGTGGCGCTGTTCCATGATGTCGAGGACGTCGCCTGCACCAGATGAGCAAACGGCGACGGGGGACCGACAAAGGGACGTACCGTTGAAGTCGATCTTGCCCTCAAAGTACGCGTCGTGGAAGACCTGCATGGGGATCCTGTCCTTGCCATGGTAGAGAGCCTTGAGCTCTGGGTCGTTGATGGTGATGTACTCTTCGATTTCCTTGGAGGGGAGGATGACCTTTTGGTTCTTGCGTTTTCCGTACGTGGACGAGACGGTCCAGTAGGCGACGGTGATGGGGAGGCCGAGGACGACGACGAGGAAGATGTAGGTCCTGAGGCCGCCCCGGTTGACGAAGGGGGTGACGCGCTTCAGGACGTAGGGGACGCCGAGGACGAGGGCGGCGAGGTGGAGGTTGGAGAAGTAGCCGTTGCCCTCTGCGAGACCGACGAGGGGCGCATTTTTGATGGCGGGGGTGTTCGTGACACGGACGG
>JBBPMC010000912.1:0-15164 GCA_038090115.1 Strobilomyces echinocephalus
TTCAATATTTATTGATAAATAATATGGATTATGGAAGAATGTGATCACTTGCTAAGATATAAATGGAAACTAGCTATTGAAAAGAGTTCACATATAGATTTATAAAGTTACTTTTAAGTATTTGTTATATCACTATTATAAAACTCACCAGTTAAAGAAGGAATGAAGTGTGATGTACTATAATGGAGGATATTAGAAAATCTCTACTCAAATTCCATATGTTTCTGTAAAAGAGAGCCATATCTATCCTCAGGTAGCTTTAATTGTGCTGACAGAATTGGAAATACTGCCAGCTAATCATAAGCTTTCATAGGTAGATACTAATGTGATTTAGTACTAATAATTAATCATAGTGAAATAAATTACTTATAGGAGCGTATAATGCTTGAATATAGCTCTTAGAGTTAAAGTAACCTTGTTGGTTTTGAGACTCAATGAAGTCTATTACCCTAGTAAGAAGTTTTATTGAATTACTGGGGAGTTACCATCTGGGTCACTAAAAGGATGTGTTGTGACAAACTTTACTTAAATATATCAGTCCACCAGGTGGCCTGATGTTTGTGTTATCTAATGTACAGAAATAAGTTGAATACTATAGGCATAAGGAAGCATTTGATTTCACTTTCCCACTAAGCTTGAAGATTCATCAGAGTGATAATGATATGCAGAAGATCCAGGATGTTTGCATTCACCCTGTCAAACATGTGCCTGTCTGTATAGAGATTGATGTAACAATTCACATGCAACAAAATGGGATTCACAGAAATCACCAGGAAAGTTCTCCTTCATCTTGTAAATGTGGTGATAGTATGTGAGACATGTGATCACTCCAAGGACCTGTAATATTTTGCTGTAATATTTTGCTAAAGCCAACACTATTCATGAGCAAGACCAATACTAAAAAGCTGATGCCAATGAGGTCATACTATGTGTCTGATGGGTTGTATTTGAATCATCCTTGAACTATATCTGGCCTTCTTTGCTCCAAGGGTCAATAGTGCTGTTAGAATCAATCCATTGTTGAAAAAAATATAGCTTCTTGTGAGGTAAACTGAGTTTCTGCCACATTTCATCCTTCATAAACGATGTGAGAGTTTTAATACCCTCCTTCAAGATCAACTAGTAGGTTCAAGTTTAAACCCAGTCATTTGACATCCTCAATGGATAACAAAGGTTGTGAGTGACTTGCTTGATGTCGTCCTTACTGGCAAGCTGGGTAAGGGCCTTGTGTATAGCCTTAGAAAGTTTTGCATGGACCATTAAAAAGTTACCAAGAATGAATGAATATTAAGACTTGCTGGTGTATGGCAGTTAGTTAGTGGTCAATCCAAATAGACTCAGATATACCAGCTAATAACTGGCTTCCTAACCCCAATAGATTCTATCTTGTATAAGATCCCAGAAGCTAGGTGCTTATATTGTTTTTAACAGGAGTATGAAAGTGATATGATAATCTACTAGGAATGCATATCATAATGGAGATTGAAAGTGTCAAGTAAGAGTTATCTGAGTGCATTTCTTAATGGTCAGAATTCCACCACTCATTCAAATAGGGATTGACATATTATATAGTATTCAAACTAACTTAATGGTCAGTGAAATGGATCCTCAAAAGTCTTTAGAGTTAGTAAGCTAGCAACCACTATTTTATATTCATTAATGGTTTTTGTCACTTTCTATCACTATGCTGAAGCTAGCTGATTCTGCCCCACTAATAGTATGTCATGTAATATTTCAGTTTCACAATTCTCATGCTTGTACCTTTTTTTTTTTTGAAACATTGTATATACAGAAATTAGTCCCTTTGTTTCACACTTGGGAAACTCATATTGAAGATATAAGTGTTTTTAATGTTATATACATATTACTTCTCTAGAGCAAGATAATCCTCCAAAGTGAAGGAGAGTCCAAGAACAATTTTGGGGAGAAATAGATGATTGCAAGGATTGTTTAGTAATCCTAATGTTGAAAGATAACAGTGGCTCCTTCTTAGAGCAACAAGTATATTGAATGTAGCATTAATCCTCTACTTTTGATTTCTATTATAGTACAGAAATAGTGATTAAAATTCTAGTTCCAGTACCATAAAATAACTGCAATTGGACTTAATTGATCTAATTGGTCTTGGTCTTTTTCGTTTTAAAACAAAAACAAGTCAAGACCAGTCCTTTTAGAGCCAATATTTACTTCCACAAATATTTTCAGTATTTTAGATATTATTTTTGATTATGGATTGTATAAGCTGTCTAAATATTTTATGATTATTTGCTGCTAATATTATATATAGCATAATTGACAGTACAGGAATCCTATGATAAGAATATTCTCAAGACCTGCTGTGTAATATTTGGCACTTGAATCATGTTTTCCTTTATTTTAACCTATCTTTCACTTTATTTCAAATCAATAGATCTATATTTTGAGATGATTTGTCAACTTATCTATGGTAACCATGAGTGGCCTCAAGGCCATTACCAATGTCCCTTAACTTCTCTCCCTCTCCCATAAAGAATTCTTCACAGTACAATGAAGAAGATCCCATTTAATAACCTGGGCTTTTCTGTCACCAGCAGCTCTTTGGATTTCAATCTACTTGTTTCTTCTTTTAGAGTATAGCAAGGATGGGAGTTCAATTGGAAACACCCTGTAATTCACTTCAATAATATATTGGCTTATACATTCATAAACAGTGGTTCAAAGACATTCTTCAACTTGCTTAGGAATAGGTACATTCATTCTCCATAGGACTTTTTTTTTTTTTTTTTATTTTTTTTTTAAATGCATTAAAGTCCATTCGGGGAGTACTCCCTATGTAGGACTGCCTAAGTGCAGAGAGGATCCTTCAAGGATACAATCCCATTGATAACTAGAGTGGCCAATATAGACTGACATTTGCCATGGATAACATAAGGGATACTCAAGAAAAAATCAAGGGACTCAAGTGGAAAAGTGGGAGATAGGGGGAACAGACAACAGTAGCAGCGCTGTAAAGATCAGGGAGAACACCACCTACTACACCTTCATGTCTGGTGGTCACGAAAGTGACCTACCCCAGTCGTTTTCACTGTTGGTGTCAAAGCCGACATAGCCAGGAGCACGGGATGGGAAGGTAATGCAAACAACCCTGTAAACGTCATCAGGCACTGCCATGACTAAGCGGGGCTTCATGCCAGAGTCAACGTGGCGTAAAAATGCAGGACAGTGGGGATCATCAAGCACTTCCTGAAGCCAGGGCATGCTGGAAGGAGTGGTGGTGCTCTGGGTCGTGTGGGAGGATAAAGTGGGGGAGGGGGGATCGACAGGCACCACAATCTGAGCAATAGTGGTTGGGAAGGGGAGAGGGGAGAATGCCATTGCGGTATCAGTGAGGGCGTCAAGGCGGGATTTAAGGCCTGCTACCTCCTTGCAGAGCCTTTGAAACTCTGCCTTGGTGACAGGGCATTTGTGGGGTGGGTGAGCGGGGGGGTTGACTGGGAGGGCCTTCAAGGGGGGAGATGAAGATGTAGTGATACTTCTCATCTGAGCATGGAGGTGCAACAGCATGTTGGATTGGTAGAGCCGTATGAAGGATGGCAGGACTTTCCCAGTGTCCATGTCTAAGGCCATAGGCGATAGATGGGATTTGAATGAGTGGAAGAGAGAGACCACCCAACGAGTTAGTCTGTTAGAGTCCCTTCTACAGGCAATAGGGATAGTGGGGATATGGAGGACCTTGCCCTCATTAGGGCCGGAGCGAGTGGTCCAAGACCAGGTGAAGGGGGATGCGGCATATTGATGCAGGATCAAAAGAGGGATGGATGGTGGGGTATACCTGACACGGAAGGCTCCTTTCAGGAAGGTATGAAACTTCCGTCCAATATCAGAGAGACACAGAGCGTAGGGGGAGGAGGAATCGCAGCGGTGGGAATGCTATATGGGGGTTTTTCCCACGGGGGATGGTTGTGGTTCAGGTCCAAGAGGCATCCTCCACAGGACCCTAACCAAGCGACCTTTATCTAATTCTTCTCTTTGTTAAGCAGATTGGTTTTATAATGAGGTGCCACAAAAAGATGCAGCATAAGACTAGGAGGTCATTCAGCAGAGGCATTGCTAGTATTTTAAGGTCTAATCACAGGACTAGAAAAAAAATCTACACTAGATTAGACCAGATCATCAATCTTAGACCTTGTGAATTTTTGTACATAAATGGACCAACAAATAACTGGTCACAACTAGTCTTTTGCAGCCTGATTGAAAGTATGCATTACAGAATGTATAACTAAATCATAACTTAATGACCATAACTCCTTCCCACTTATCTGTTGTAGACATCTCTCTATTGTATTTATATACCTCTATTATAGATACATCTGTAGCTCAACATCTTGGATTTCATGTGAGTTTATATATCTACAGTTAACAATCAAGTGGTGTCAGGCATGCTTTAAGATTTGAATTTTTTTAAATTGCATATCACTTTTAATTGTGAATAGTAATTAGTCACAATTTCAGTATCTCCCAAAAATAATTGCTGGAATTATGCTAGATGGTGGTATGTGTCTGGATTTTGTTTAATATATTGCATGCAAACATCAACAATAAATCTACTTATCAACCATTAAGAAATAACAATATCAGAAACTTTTGTGAAAGCTCATAAGTAGTAGCAAATGTCAAACAACTATCCAAAGCCAGTGGAGGTATGGTTAGCTTGTTTAATGAGCAAGCAATAATGGCAATTAAATTCAGATTCCAGGATCCTTGCATGGTCATAGTTTACATTCACAGATGGCTCTAATAGTGCTATTACCTTGACCTCAGAGTCATCTGCAATGCTTTACTATGCCAATTGATCACATTGCATTTATCAATGGTGATCCCTTCTACCTATTGTTCAGCTTTACCCTAGGCCATCTTGATATAATCTAACTTGTAGTATTGAAATAAAACTAATGCTTGATACACCGATGTACCACAAGTCTACACATCAGATTTACCGGAGAAGGTCAAGGAAAGGCTAGGAATAATGGTTTGGAATCATTGGGAAGAGTTTTGGGGCAGTCTGACAGGTGGTAGAAGTACAGCAAATAGGTGGTAAAAGGTGGATACATAAATGAATATGTAAAAAATGCTGAAGTATGTTCCAGGCTTTGTAACTAGGATATAGAATGCTGTCAGGTATAGGAGGAAACCTGAGTAAGGTGGTTCAAAAGTGTTGGAAGTGATTCAAGAGCTATAGATGGAACCAATATCTTCATTCCCTTTATGTGCACTTGACATATCTGTGAATGCAATATATAAACCTAAGAGTGTCAAGCTTGAGGAGAAGTGAAGAGTGAAGGCAACATCTTGTTTAGACCAGAGACAAAAGCATTAGACTTCATTAGACTCGTGGATTTATGGGTCAAGAACATTGGTCCACTTGCAATAGGGTCAAAAGCAGTCCAGACCATTGAATTTTTGATCCAAAACATCATCAGGTGATTGAGATTGAATTGGATGTCATTGGAAAAGACCTAGGATATATAATGGAATAGATAGCAATTACATACCATTATTTAATATGGTATTAAAAGTGGTTGAACTTGTGGTTAGTGAATTCTAGGCTATGGAAAACACTGAAAAATGAAAGACATGGTATTGAGATGGCATGAAAATGGTGCATAGAAGATTAGTGTGAGAAACAAGTCTGTCTGGATGTTATCACTTAGGTAGTTACAAGACAGGTCCTGTAGAAGGTGTGAGAAAGACTAGTTCTTTCAAATGAACTTTTAGAGGTTGAGGCTTAAGGAACAACTCAAAACATGTAAGTAAGTAAAGAGTAACAATGTTGGACCATTTAAAAAGACATCCTATAGCTGATAGGTCTGTAAGTAATATGAAAAAATAGAAATATTAGTCTAAAATAAAAAAAGTATATGTTAATTCTCTGAAACAAAGGCCAATATAGACCAACATGAGTTGAGAGTGGGTCAATAGGCTGTATTTAGCATTATTTTAGATCAGAGTATGAAAATAAAGATGTAAGAGACTGCAAATGAAGAGTAAGTGAGTAATCTTTGAAGCAATTCCCAGATAAAAAGCATGAGACAAGAGGTCATTCACTAGCATAGCATTTTCACTAGGTTTGTTCTGTCTACCTAGTCCATAGCAGTGACAAGTCATAGCAGTAACAAGTGTTCAAGCCACATTTAGTTCAAAGTCTTGATTCTCTATTGATATATTTCAAATGAAGTTCTCAAAGGCTCTGCATGTCTTTTCATTTCTTCCCAGAATGACTTGATATGCTTGGCTGACTTGCATATATGTGTGGACTGTGGTAAAACACATACAAAAAGACAATAAGACTCTAGTATTCCATAGTCAATAAATGAGGTCTTTTAAATGTATTTCCCCTGTTAGTCCACTGGATCTTTAGCAAATATGATATTTATGTTGGCAAAAGATTGGCAAAATATATATAAATAATTGCTATGATTAGATCTCAAAGAAAACAGTAGATTAGTTTATAGATAATCTTGGAAAACTTTTGTTGTAATGCTTCATGCCATATGATCTATTCCAGAGAAGGTAATAGAGATAATGGTAATTGGAATTTGAAATAGCACTGAAGTAATGCTTCTGAAAAACATGATGACAAATATGGTTGCTATAGACCATAAAACTCTAAGATAAAAGATGAAGGGTTTGCTAAGAAATTTCTCAATATATTCATATCTCAATTTATATCATATTGTAGTATGGTAAATTGAAAGTCTTTGAGTAGAATTCTGATGAATTGACATAGTGCTGCACAAAAACACCAATGAGTTTATACATCTAGATTCAGCCACATGTTTAAAACTGGAGAGAAATAGATCTTTTTGATGACAATGGTGAGTGGACTCATTTTTACAAAAGAAAATGTGAACTGTTTTGAACAGCTTGCAAAATAGCAATATGTTCTTTTCTTAAATACAAAGAGAGTTCCTATGTGTGAAGTTGATTAAAGTAGCAACAGTTTCCTACAAGAGCATAAATGGAATAGTGACCATTAAACCACTTGTGATGCTGACAATGATGAGATTGCTGCAGCTGAAACTAAAAAATTGGAAATTTCAAATCTTAAACTGGACCTCTTGGTATTCATAATAAATTCATCTAAATTATAAACTATTGTATTGTTGCTTATTTCATTAGATTAATTTCCTTTGTGAAGCAAAGCCATCACCATGTCCTGGTTTCTTTATGTTGTGGTCAACAGTAATCATACTCAATAGGATATCTGATATATCAAATCACATGATCATTTCACAAAATTAAAAAAGAACTCAGATCTACTGGCATCTACTATTGGTGTTGCAACTGCAGTCTCTGGTCTCTGAAGCCAGAACATTATCTATTTCTTCTGCTACTTCTTTGTCTTCTTCAATTTCTCCCCATCATTCTCATTTCTTTCCATTGCATTATGTATATTTTACATCCAGAATATTGGAAGTAAAGCTATCTTAATGTTTCCAATCAAATGGAGTGAATGTATTAGATTTGTGCAACCAAAATCTTATGTTGTGAATTAATACTACTAGAAACATATGTTAAAGTGTAGTGTATAATCATATTATGTTGTTGGCCAGTTGAAATCAACTGTTTGAATAAAGAGAATCAAAGGACAATATTTTGTACTTGATGAAGGCTATAAGCAGAGAGTAAACACTATGTAATAGAAAGAGAGAATTAAATAGGTTTTCAATCAGAGACATCATGTTGGTATAGAGGATAGATAGGCTCTTGATATTAAATATCTAAAATACTGTCCATGAAGTTATACAAGGATCCAAGGTTTTCTTGTATTCTACAGATGTTCAGAACATATGAAAATAGGCCATCTATAAAAATAATGCCAATGTTGCTTGAATAGGTTGTGCATAGTATTAAAATGTTGGCTCTTGCAAGTGATTTGATAATGCTGTTGTACTATCAACCATTCCAAAAGTTAGTCAAAAATTCCTAAAAAGAAAAGAAAAAATTGCAAATCAGAACCATTGACAATGTACTCCATTGTTCAAGATCATCTGAACATTCACATTGAGGGTGAACATGTATTGGTTATCATCAAAGAGATAGCTAAAAATAAGCTTGAGGATTTTATAAAGATTGGAATGAAATTTCTTGTCCCTTGAATTAATATCTATATGTCACATCCAAGAAGAAGAAGCTGAGAAAAGAAGAAGGCAATTTATCAGGAGTTGCAGTTTATCAATGAAAGCTGGCCATTCTAGACCCAGAAGAAGAGAAGCTAATAATCCAAAAAGTCTACATTATTATTTGTTCTGTTCCCATTGACTAGTGGCCAGGTATATTAAACATTTAGTTAGGACTTGGTTGTGTACCTCCTCATTGGACTTCCATTAAATGGGAAATTTGATTGCAATGAACTGATTGGTGTCTATGAAAAGAAAATATTCATAGAGACACATGATGTATTGAAGAAAAGATTTTGTAAAGGGTGACAACATGGATGTAATCAATTCTGTTTCTGCATTATGCTTGGTCAAATAGTTTGCCAACATTAACCTAAAGTTTCCTAGGCCTTGATTCACTGATTACAACTATCTGTGGATTGCCAATGATAAAAATAGATGGGTATATTGAGGTATTATAGAATGCCAGAATGTGATCAGCATAGAAGAGCAGTGGAAATTATCAAATAGTGTTATCAATGCTAGAGGAAGACTTGTTTAAGTGAGATGGTAGACAGAAGAGAAGTATGAATCCTTGGCAAGCATGATAAAAAATACTGTTGAATTCTGTGATTTCACCTCTTTCTTGGGCTACTAAAATGTTGCCCAGGCTGGGAGTTGAACTCTCAATCTTGTTGTGTTTATATTTGTTTATTAGAAGCACACTTTATTGAAGGTGAAAAGCTTGGTTGGAGTGCTTAGCCATCCACTGGATCAACTCAGGACGACTCTGAAGTCCACTGCAAGCAACCAAGAAGAAGACACAGTGGACTTCCAGGTTATGTCATGGTGCGCTTCAAGTAAATAAACACAAACACAACAAGGCTGAGAGTTCAACTCCCAGCTTGGGCAACATTTTAGTCGCCCAAGAAAGAGGTAAAATCACAGAATTCAACAAATAGTAACCATAGCAATAATTAGCAGGCATTAGTCAGCATCAGTCAGCATGCTATACAAGGCCATTTTGCTTAATAATTAGTCTACTCTATTGGCATTCCTGGATAGATTATTAAAGCTGTTACTATTTTTAGGCACTGGATGAGTCAGCATATCAATTCATGGTATACTTCAACCTACCTAGTGGTACACCAATATCAATATCACTTTAGCCTTCTCACCTCAGCTAAGCCTTCAAAGACTTCCTTCATATTCTTATTCATTTATTGCTTCAAGGTAATCCCTCAACCCTCATTGCTCAGAAAGTCCTTAGAGTAGTATACCTTATCCTTATTATCTCAGAGAATTCCCCTTTGACACTTCTATTTCTTGTCCCTAGAAAATTTCTCACTGGTTCTTGTCTTCACCTTTTAACCATCTAGGTTTGTAGATGTCCATCCCTGCCTAGGTTAACCATAACATATTCCTCTTTTTCTGAGTAACTCAAAGACTTCTCCTTCTATATTCTTGATCTTTGAAGAGTTCCTTGTAAAGAACTAGCCTTTTCATGGCTCTTATAAACCACCAGGATCCATCTGATGACTGTCTAAAACATCTCACATGGACTTGTTTTATACTGAGTTCAAAAGTTTTAGTGAAAATGCCTACCTAATGACATTTTCAACACCATCATACTGCTGTTGTGTGCCTGATGATTGCCCACTATGGCATGCCTGTGTGTCAGCATTGAGGCACACTTGTGCCTGGTGACCACTTCAGCCACTTTGTGGCTGAACTTGTTATTATGTATAGTTGTTGTGGTTGAGTAGTATAGGGCTTGAGAGTCCAATGTAACAGCTTTCAGTCTCTTACATCGGACTCCAGGCATGTCCCTACTGCTCTGTAGCACTCAATTCTAGTCTCTTACATCGGACTCCAGCTGCCCTTGTACAGCTGTCTAACAACTGCTAGCAGAAATCCTACACTTTAAGCTCCTCAAAACACCTTTTCCTGAAATAGCTTGTGCATCCAGACAATCTCCTTACCATCCTCAATAGCAACAATTTATTTTGCTTCTGTGGTGGATAAGGCAATGATAGTTTGGCACTTGGACATCCAAGAAATAATATTGGTACTAATCTTGACCATATAGGCACCTATAGAGTGACCAGAGTCATTGCAACCACTATGATGTATATCAGAGTAGGTTACAAATGGCTCTAAAGTGGATGGATAGATCTAGGGTATTTAATAGGTGATGCCATAGTCAGGAGTATCCTTAATATAGCAGGTACTTGACTGTATTCCAGTGAACAGAATCTAGATCAGGTGAGCTGTCCAACAGAGTAAGCAATATCTGATTAAGTAGTGCATAGTCAGGGCTTACCATTGAGGAAGAAGAGGAAATGTTTGACCTTAATATTTCAAGGTCAGACAGTGAAGATGTGGAGTAGCCACAGCAGCAATCACAGCCAATTCCTCAACATTCTACAGGATGGAGAAAGAACATGAATGAACTAGAGCTCCCCAGCTCTACTACCAATCCTATCAATAGAACCACTGGCCAGTTAGCATCCTCAACCACAGAGGATATCAAGTACTTCTTCCACCACATCAAAGGTGAGGACCAGTACTGTTGAATTCTGGGATTTTGCCTCTTTATTGAACTACTAAAAGTCTGGGCCAGACTGGGGAGTCAAACCCTGAACCTTTTGTGTTGGTGTTTATTTACTTGAAGTGCACTCATAGCCTGGAAGTCCACTATGTCTTCTTCTTAGTTGCTCACAGTGGACTCCAGGTCTATATACCTTGCTATCTATCTTAATATTATTCTTAATTGTCACAGTGGACTTCAGAGTTGTCCTGAGTTGTCAACATCCAGTTGGTGGCTGAGTGCCCCAACCAAGTGTTTCACTTTCAACAAGTACTGCACTTATTGAAAGTGAGTTCCTGTCTCTTGGTGAACTATATTCATACTAATAACTTACAAACAGGGCACAATATGGCACTAATCCAGCTGTCTAGGAGATGCAATATAAGAAACCAGGAGATAGATCTCATGTTTAGCACAGTTTTTTTTATGGCTCAAGTACTGCAACTAGTAACCTATGCAAGCATCTAGACCCATGATATCTACTTGAATATATTATCTTGGCCCAAGAATGTTTTCTTGAACCTATCAGGTCACTTCTATCTAGTGTTACAACAGTTTGGTTAACCAGCAACCAGTTTCTGATTTTGCCCAGCTTGATTGAAGTCCATGACTAATAAAACTATTTGCCAGTCTTGACTGGTTTCAAACCAGCTTGGACTAGTTTGGACAGGTACAAACAACAGAGATATATACAACCATCTGTAAAACTTGCTTGCCAACTGGTGACAACTTCCCAAAACCATCCAACAGTCATCAACTTGTTCAAGAGATTTGTGGGTATCAGGAGGCAATGTGGTGAAGCACACCTCTCCAATCCATTTGGGAGTAACCCTCTGCTCATAGTTGTTCTCAATCTCCAACTGGAAGTTGGGTACAGCAGATTGCAACACATTATTCATGACATAACAGAGCCCCAAGTTGAGAGGATTGTTGATATGTCAAGGTTAGTATGGAAAGGGTTTTTGAGGTCACTGTATAGCCATCATGTCCAAAGTCATGAACAAGTCCACCAATAATATGAGAGAGTGACTTGAGCAGTGATTCATATGCTTTCAACAGTTCCATAACCAATAGTCTGTTCTGATTATCAAGGTATAAGAATCTGTGTTCGATGAGACCAGTTTTTCTGATTGGTAGATCAATTTACTTTATGCAGAAATGTAGACAGTTGCCTTGAAGTGCCTGCAAGAGCTTTTGGAATTGATGTGCACAAGATTCAACTCAACTTCAATAATCCTGAACTGTATCAAGTGGTAGATCACAAAGAAGTGAATGAATGTAGGCTTGGAAGAGGGTTGAATCAGTGTTACATGGCTAATATTGTAGATGTTTTTATGGAGCTTCAGTGCTTTAATGGAGGGTTGCTCGTTCTTTCTAGGCTTGATCTACCTCTCATACCCTTTTTTTTGAGAGGGAGGCAGGATTTCAGAATGTTTAAAGATTTCTTCCTTAACTCCTTGATGACTGTTTAGTAGAACCAAAAATATAGTCTAGGTTGAGACCAATTGAACACTTCAGTGTGGTTCTTAATATGAGTAGGCATGACATCCAATGCTGTTGACCAGGTAATGCCAATAGAAATTTGCAGCCTTGCTGGAGTGGATACAGTAGTTGAGTTTTGAAGGAAGGGCATCAAAGGATTCCATAGCACACATGGTCTTTTTTGCATTCCACAACTGGACTGTGAAATACAACAGGTGATGACAGCCCTTGGGGCTGTGGATGGGATGAGGAAGAGCTTCAAGCACCAAAAGCTGAAGTTATGACATCTAGCAACTGCACTGGCCCTCCACCCACTCCCAAAAATGATCTGGACAACACCACTATCCAGGCTAGTGACCTGATATCATATCCAGTATGTGCCATGTTGAACTCTATGACTCAGGCACTACTTGTTACATCATTCCAGATCAGGACAACATGCTGAATGTCCAGTTAATTCCACCACAGTCATTCACCACTGTAAATAAATAAACAAAAGTTTGGTGCTACAGGTATGGGCAACCTGATTATCAAGATTCCTAGTGAGGTGGAGATCTTGACACTGCCTAATGGAAGTTCTGTACTCACCTGAGATGGGATACACTCTCATGTAGATCAGTCATCTGGATGAGCTTGGGCTCTCAACAACATTTGCAGATAGCTACTATATAATTCATGACACTGATGGAGAGACAATTGGATACATTTCATGATCCACCAAGGGGTAATATCATGTTGTTCATGAAGGTGACCATGCTGCTGCTGCTATGGAAAGGCTCACTGTAATGGAAGTCCACTGCCAAATGGGTCTTATTGAGCCATCTGTTGCATGATGTCTAGCTAAACAAGGTTTTGTTAGTTGCTTGAAAATTGTCATATTAGAGAATAAGAAGTACCTTCTGTGATTCATGCATCTATGACAAGGTGACTCATAAACCCATTGCAAAGCTGAATTGGCGATGTTGTCTTTCAGATGTCCACTAGGTGGCAAGAGCTATTATGTTATATTTATGGACAACCATACATGGCTTAGGTGAAAATCAAGCTCCTCCACATTGATCAAGGGGGAGAATATCAAGGGAAGGAATTTGTACTTTACCATGTCCAAGAATTTTGGTGATCCTTTCTGTTATTATTCTTCCTGCACAAGTTCAGTTACTCTCACTGCCATTCAGATCGCACATGCCAAGGCCAACCCACTATAGAGATTAGTAGGTCTCTAAGTTACATTCCTCTATTTTACACTCTTCTATGGACTCCCTACATGCTATATAGCCTTCTGTATGGAGGCAACAGTAATGTATACATGATGGTGGACTTGAAAAAAGAATCCACAAGAAGGAACTAAGAATTTGAAATTTCTACAACTAAATGTGATAAATGTCTGGGTTTGAAAGAAATGATTTTCCCAACTGCCACAACTATCCCTGGTATGCTAGGACCTAGTGTGTCTTCACTGGTCTACCTACTGATCATTATATCATCTTGCCTTGAATTTTAGCCAATGCAGCTCTGTTTTAAATGTTGAGGGGATATACATATATATTCATATATGGTAAATTGAGATAACTAAGGAATACATCAAAACCATAACAATAATAAGAATTCCTGAAAAAGAAACCATACTATCAACAAGATGAGGCAAGAACTTGGAGAAATAATTAGACACTGAGAAAAGGAAAGTGTTCCAATGAGTCTGTAATCTCACTAACACTTGAACTTGTGGTGAGATGGCAATGAAGTGACCCTATGGACACAAAGTCCAAAAATATTCTCTGTATAACATACAGTTAGATCACAGAAGTATGTAAGTGGCACAGAGCCAACTTTGGATAAGGTCTATATGATGGGAAAGGCATTTGTGTGAGGTCTTGATGAATCTTGATGAAAGAGATTGTGAGAAGATATCAAGTCCAAGTGAAGAGTGTGCTAGTGACTAAGAAATGATCTATCTAACATATTGTTGGTTACATATATTGCTAGTAGTAACATATCCACCATTCACCGATCTTTACAGCTCAGCACTCACCACCATCCACTATGGTATGAACTCAATGCCATATCTTTCCATCCCTCAAAACCTTGCACAAACATCTTCCTTGCCATACAATCTCTGCACAGAGAACACTCCTAGAACCTATATCCATATAGTTGCCTTATTGCCATCTCACCTTAAGTTCAAGTGTTAGTAAAATTAAAGACCATTTGGAACACTCTCCTTATGCTTGTATCCCACAATTTTTTACTGTTCAGAGGATTCCTCAATGTTCATTCCTTGTGAGTGATCTAGTGGGTACAGTGATGATCATCCTCAAATACATGGATTTGATGTTTAATACTTAGAGTTGTCCTTGGGCTGTTTCCACCTCACACCTTGTCCTTCTACTATCATATATATTTAATTCGTTATAACTTGGTTTTCTAAATCTTACAAATTCATCATCCATTACTGCATATCATTTAGTAGTGTATTATCTATTTCATTTCCTCACATTCATTGAGTCTCATCTTATGTTGCAATATAGGCATCCCTCCAAAGTATAAAACTCAGTGTATATCAAATGCACTTGTTTTTGAATATTCACAGATTCAGTACTACTCAAACTACAAAGAAGTCATCAAGCACCAACATGAGAATTAGCAATATCAATAAAATCATATAATTTTGATGAGAAGTAGTTGAAAACTTGTAACAATTTTTTTTGGGGTTTTTTCAATACACTAACAATAATGCTCTTTCTATGTATGTAATTAGAGAAGGCCTAGGATCTCTGAACTCAAGCAAAAAGTGGCCTATAATTGGAACATGCATAGTCTTTTCATTAATAAAGGATACAATCGATGGTTCTTGAAGTTTCATTTTGAAATGAATTAAGCTAATGAATATTGGTGGCATCCAAAAAATATTATAGTTTACATAGCATCTGCCACCATCTTCTTACATTATCATTTAG
>JBBPMC010000913.1:0-15151 GCA_038090115.1 Strobilomyces echinocephalus
ACTGCTGCATTCTCCCTCTCCCGCTCTCATCCTCATCCTCGCCCTTTCCCTTGCCCTCACAATAATGGCGTGACCACTCCTGCACCTGCCTCACCCTCATCTCACGACGACAATGTGTGACAACAGCATCATGCTCTCACCCCCGCCTTTGCCCCACTCTCACCCCTGCCCTCGCTCTCGCCCTCATCTCGTGATGACAATGTCATGCCAAATCAGTGTCCTGCCATCGTCCAGTGCTCCCTCATGCTCATTCATGCCTGCAGGCTCCCCACATGCCTCCTTGCACCCAGACAGAGTCCAACGCCCCCCCTCGTGCTCGTTCACATCACTGGTTGTGTGTGAGCCTCACCACCTGTGCTACTTCTCATCACTTCTTTGCATACCCGGCGAATTGTATAATTACTTCCATGTATGTAACTTAAACAGCCAACTGGCCTAAGTTGGTAAGCCAGTTCAAGCCCTTTGCCCTAGGGCACAGGAGTGTGGCTGAAATGTGTATCAAATGTGAAACATGGTGATGAAACGGAAATAAAACATGTGTGATGCATGAGGCATCAAATGGAAGAGAAGCATGGGAAGCGTTCATGAAACACGGAGATGAAACATGATGGAATGGAAGAGAAGAGAAGCCTGCACAGGCTATTGGCTGTGTCAAGGGTTGCGACATGCGCAAGGTGAAATGAAGGTGAAACGAGTGATGATGGTGCAAAGATCAGAGGGCAAGGCTATGGCTGTTGATCCTGTGATAAGATAAAAGACAATGTCCGATAAGATTAGATAAGCGGAAAAAGGAAGATAAGTCTGTAAGTCCTTGTGATGTCATCTGATAAGGACTAGATGAGGAGCGAAGCATAACAAGACCCTTGTTTAGCCATCACTACAAGGACTATTCTTCTGTGAGACCCCACTTCACTCTAGATGAAGTGCTTTCACTAGATTCTACGCTATCAAGCATAATACATTCCCTTGCATATCATGTCTGGCTTCAATGATATTCTTGCCCTCACTGTACCAACCAACAACCCAAAGGCCGAAATGCACAAGGTATTGAAGATGGTGAATGAGCTCATCCATGATATGATGAAGATCCAGCCTGATAATAAGGAGGGGCTTGAGGAGGAGCAAGAGGCTTGGTTGGCCGAGTGGTGGATTGCCCTGGTGAGTGGTAGCGCTTCTTGCACGAGATCTGACCCAGACCCGCACAGGACCAGATGCAGATCTGCTTGAAGAAGGCACGTGATTACAGGGTGGAAGCCCTTGTCAACAATGCAATTGTCAAGGCAATGCAAGACACCAATACCTTCATTAAGAAATGGATGGCCGAAAAGGAGGACCAACTTCAGCAACAAGCGGCTATCGAAAAAGTGGGAGAGAGTCTTGCGGTGACCGAGCTGGCCAGTCAAACAGCTAAAGAGGAACCCAATGCCAAAGGCCTGGAGGATGCAGGGAGTGAAGTGGATGGTGAGGGCAGTGAAGACAACAGCAGTACTGGCGTGGAAATGAGTGAACTGTGTGCGCCACTCGAAGAACCAGCCAACAAGGGGCCAATGATGACGTCAAGCAAAGGCAATGCGGAGGACAAGGAATAGCTGAAGTGACCAACACATGGCAAGGCCGCTCCAGTAGTATGCGAGCTGGTAATTGGTTCCCGAATGACCTAAGGGGTGTGCTGGTGCAGCGGTAGACAAAAGATAACCTGAAGAACATGGTCATCTATGATATCCCCTACACTGCATCAAGTCAGGTTTGTTCTGTAGGGGGGGTACCGGACTGAGTGTTGACAACTCAAGTATGGCTGTATCAAGTCAAGTGGGCGGGGAAAGAAGAAAGTGGTGATTGACAGCGATGTTGAAATTGTTGAGGTGCCAGTTGTGCGCCTGCCTCCTCGAACCAAAACGCAAGCACTGGTGAAGGGGAAGGCAACTGGTAAGTGGACACATGCTCAGCAGATCACAGCTAACGATCACACTGCACAGACCTGCTGACGATCCTCATCAAGTGCAAGACATTCAAGCCGGAGGTGTCCAGCTTGACAGAGGGGATGACATCTGAGTCACAGGCTGTATTACGCTTATAGTGTAGAACCTAGTTGAAGCGCTTCCATCTAGAGTGAAGTGAAGTCTCACAGAAGATAAGTTCTTGTAGCAATGGCTGACAAGGGTCTCATACTGAGGCATCAAATGTGAGATGACTAGATTACTACACTGATATACAGCAAGAACTAGCTGGGAAATATACAGGGGAAGACGTCCTACTTATGTAGTGAAAGGAGATCAAGGGGTGGGAACCATCAGGGTTGAGGGTTCTAATAAGTAGGTATAGGGCGTCTGTTATCAAGGGGAAAAGAATCAAAGGAAACAGAAAGGAACAGATCAGGAATGATGGGATCCGTGGTATCTGTTGGAGGCGGCTATACGCGGAGACGGCTATGCACGGTGACAGTGTTTGGGGGAATTAGAAAGGGGATGGGAACAGTCTTGAGAGATGCTGGTCTCCTTGGATCTGTTGCTTCAGGTTCATTGTGTTGTCGGAGGAAGGAAAAAAGTGGTGGTGTCCCTTGGCCCCTTCGGTTTTAGCCTTCTTGTAGTTGGCTGTGGGCATGTTTGTAACAGGTGGCTGCAGAAGACGACCATGAGACACTGCAGAAGTGGTAGAAGACGAGCCAGATGGCTGCCCCAAACTGCAGTGTCATCGACAGGGCTAGAAGGGCACTCCTCAGTCTGGAGTTGAAGGCATTGACGTCATATGGTGAGCTGAAGGAGTTGGAAGGGATGGTTGTGGCAATTTGGGGAAGGATTGTGGGGCTTGGCTCACATCCGAAGAAGCAGATATTGCGGCCCTCCCCTCAATGCCTTGTTGCATGTACTGTAAAGGAAAAGAGTGGTCTGGGCATAGGTAGATTTGTACTCGTCTTGAATCTGAAGCATGTGTGTCCCGAACCAAGCACATCCACTAAATAAAGAAGGAAACAGTAAGAAAAGACAAAAAATACATAAGAACAGAGGAAAAAGTTTGAAAATGACATCGGGTTGTGAGTGTCTGCTTGGCTTTTCTTTTTCAGTCATCTTTCTTCCTCTATACCTAACTGGATTCCAAGACAACGAAGTGGGTATGAAGAGTCCACAAGAAATGAAACCAGATCACAAAAGGACTGCTTCTCAATGTGCGCGAGTAAAGAAAAACTATGCGGTATGGAGTTGAGAGTTTGTGTTTCATATTTTTTAGCGTTTTTCTATATTCTATAGAGTGAGTGGAAATATAAGATGAGATGGGAATTGCTGAATGGTCTATCGTAAGAGTCTGTTGTTTGTTCAGTTGTCTTTGATACAATCATGTTGCCGGTTGAAAGCCAGAGTGAAACTATACATAGTGGATTCTAGCAGATTGTTTTTATGGAGGGTGGCTAGTCATTCCTCATCTTCCTCATCTTCTATATCTTCCTCCCCTTTGAACTCATTGAGTTCTTGATTGTCCAGACCGGTCAGATCAATGACCAGAATGGAGATCTTCATGCAGGCATGGTAGGGTAGACTGGAATGCTGTATACCTCAACCTTGACACCGCTGTAGAGCTCAGTATTGCTCTAGGGTGATATCCATGTGATTTGCCACTTTTCAGGCCTGCCCTGACGACAGCTAGTCCAACCCCAACCACCTGACGACATCTCAGGCCAAAAGACCAATGGCCCGGACCGCTTTCGGCCCTATTGCAAGTGGACTGACATTCTCAGCCCAAAGTCCGCACGACTGACGCTTTTCCTGTGGTCCGGACCATGCATTGGCCCATCCTACAGTCCTCGGACCGCTTCCTTTCACTTCGGACCAATTTAGGTCTCCCCTATCTCTAACAGCGCATAGCTACAAGGCCCGACGCTGTTTTGGGCCTACTTAAGGACTCCACATGTATTTACACATGTATCTACCTTTACCTGCCTTTTCCTACCATCTACCTGCGCTTCTACCACCTGTCAGACCGCCCAAAAACCCTTCCAAATGCCCGAAGACCTTCCTATCTACCTCCTCTACCTTCCCCTAGTCTCTCCTCGACCTCCTTAACCAAGTCTGCACTTCGGACTTTCGGACTCCGCTTTCCCGCGCCTTCGGACCAAGCATCAGTCCATCCTTGAGGCCTCAAGACATCAACAAACGCTCTCGGACCCCCTTTGGGTTGAGCCTATCGTGCCCAAGACCCCTACTATTGGTCCCCTGTGTGTAAGCACAGAGAGGATCACTGTTTTACACCGCCCCATCTAACTCAGCCAAAAGATAGGAACTGCCAGCAGTCTGGTGAAGGACCACCATTGGTCCCAAGTACCTTGGCTTTGTTAAGCTCTTTCTCGATCCACAAGTTGTGGACCAATATGAGGTCGCCTGGCTTGAAGTCTGGGTTGTGGATGCAGTTCTTGAACTGCACCTCGAATTGGTTCAAGGACACAAACTGGGAAAGGAGAACACATTCATGGATGCCTTCAATATCTTTCTAACACTTTTGGAGCTGGTGGGCTTGCCAAGTGATCAGGGATGAACTGTCAGTTGGATCAGCATCAAGGGGCAGCACAAGAAATGTAGCCTCCACCAAGTCGAAAGGGAAAAGCAGCTTGATGCCATGTACCATGAAATAGGGCAAAAGCCCAGTTGATTTGAGAATTGTGATCCACTTGGCCCAGAAAACGGAGTGTGTGGCAGATGGCCAGTGCACTTCCCCTGCTAGGGTACTTTTAATGATGGCCTCCCAGATATCGTAGTAATGCTGCTCAACCACACTGTTCGCCTGAGAATTGTAGGAGGAAATCCAGATGTGACAGATACCATACCGGAAAGCGAGCAGATTGAGCACCTGCATATAGGGGGAACCATTGGCAGTAACAAGTTTGGTGACAGCGCCCCAGCGGCAAAGGATATCTTCAAAAATAAAAGAGGCAAGTGTGGTCACATTTTCAAACTGCAGCATCCACCACTCTGGATATGCTGTTAAGGCGCACCAGGCTTGTACAATGAACCAGTAGCCGCTGGATCGCGGCATTACCATAGTGTTAATATGGACTGTGTGAAATAAGCCCGCCACCAATTGGAACTGTTGGCGGTGTAGAGCTTGGGACCGCTCTACAGTTATAATCGGTCCTTTTCCACTGATTCAGGCACTCCCTGATGACCCCAAGTCGAGTCTTGAGTTGACAACACTCCATGGACTCATAGTCTGATGGGCCAACGCTTTTTCCTGTGGTCCAGACTATCTCGGCCTATCTTAGCCCATGTTTGAGGCTCTCAGCCCATCAATCTGCAAGACTGACATTTTTCCCACGGTCCAGACTAAACGTCAGCCCACTTCTCAGTCTTGTTCTCAGTTCTCAGTCCATAAAACATCAGTCTATCTACTTCGGACTTCCGTTTTTGGACATTCTCCTTTTAGTTACAGTTTGTTGTACCTTAGCTACAAGACCCGACGGCTTTCGGCCCCTTTTAAGGACCCTTAGCACATTCCCATGTAACTTACTTCCTACCACATATCATCTACCATCTTCTGACCACCTGAATGACCTTCTCCCTTCTCCCTTAACCTTTTGACCGTGTTTTCAGACTTTCACGGACCGACGGACTTTTGGACTCCAGTTTCCTGCGCCTTCAGCCCACTTTCTAGCCTCAAGGACTTCAGCAAACAATCTCGGACCTCTTTTGGGCCAAACAGATCACACCTAGACCCCCTTGCAACCTATTCCCTGGATGTCACTCCACCTAGGTTTGTTGTTTTATAACGGGCATTGCGACTTGCTGCTTGTGGGACTCAGCCACTTAGTTGGCACATTCTATTAGAGCTGTATTCATGGGGTTGGTCAAATTGAGATCACATATGAACTTATGATGAGGGGTGAGAGAAGGGACTTGGAAGTGGACTCATGTTGGGGCTAGAATACAACAGGTTGGATTGGGTGTACAGGAATGACAGCAAGTGAGATCTAGCCCCAGCATAACATGCCGGACTAGCCACCAGCATTTCACCTTGGGTATCTAAAGGCAAGTGGGAGGCAGAATGTGCTGGACGAGCTGGTAAAGATGACAAGTGAGAGGTAGAATATGTCAGTGATAAATGTGCTGGACCAGCCAGTAAAGACAACGAGTGAAAGGAAGTGTTACACTTCGCCCCTTATCTGGTTCTTATTAGATAACATCTCAAGGACTTATGGATTTATCTTTCTTTTTCCTCTTATCTCATCTTATCAGACCTTATCTCTTATCTTATCACAGGATCAACAGCCATAGCCTCACCCTCTAATCTCTGCATCATCATCACTCGTTTCACCCTTCATTTCACCTTGTGCATGTCGCAACCCTTGACACAGCCAAAGGCCTGTGCATGTTTCTCTTCTCTTCCATTCCATCATGTTTCATCTCCACATTTCATGGAGGCTTCTCATGCTTCTCTTCCATTCTACTCCTCTTCCATCTCACATGCTTCATTCCTGTTTCATCACCATGTTTCACATTTGATATGTGTTTGAGCCACACTCCTGTGCTGTGGGAGCTCGAGGCTCTCTGGGCTTGTAGAGCCCCTTTCTCCCATTTTCCAGATAGTCTCAAGATCATCTTCAAGACTCCCTAGCATCCCTGTGTCCCCCAAGCACATCCAGATTAATTTTGTAAGTACCTGCCTATGCCAGATGTATTTGCTGCCCACCGGTTGCCGCCAGATTCTACTTAGCCATTCGTCCTTTCCATTTTCAATTAGACCTAATCTCCTCAGCCTTGTTTAACCTCTCTTCTATCTATTCCCCATTGTTCTTGGGCATCTCAGATGTCGGTTCCATTAGACTTCAAATCATTGTAGCCTCGTGTTTTAGATTACCTTTGTGATCCACACATAGATACTGAGTCACGATGTACCATGGATGGCCGGATCCCCCATGAAGCAAAGGTCCAGAAGATCCATGACTGGCTGGCATGCCAGAACCTTATGCATGTTCATGGATTCCTTGGTGTATGTGGTGTCCTCCACATTTTCATCCAGGATTTTACTTCTATCACCCGCCCACTCATTAATCTCACCTGCAAGGGCATCCCCTTCGAATGGGGGGAGCCTCAACAAACTGCCATGCAGCATCTCAAGGATGCAATCTGCAACTCCTCACTTCATCATCTGGACTACAAATCCAGATGCAAAGTCATACTCACTGTCGATACTTTGTTAATCGTGGTCGGGTATATCCTTGCAGGATGGGGAGGATGGCAAGCGTTACCCCAACCAGTTCGGCTCCATTAGCCTTACTGAGGTTGAGAGCCGCTATTCCCAGGCAAAACTCAAGTTATACAGACTCTTTCGCACACTTTGCATGGTCCACATTTCCATTTTTGGGGTTGCTAACTTTACAGTTGAAATGGATGCCAAATATGTGAATGGTATGATCAACAACCCAGATCTGCAGCCAAATGCAACCATCAATCGCTGGATTGCTGGTATCCTTCTCTTCCACTTTCGTCTCGTTCACATTCCTACTACCCAGCATACTGGAGTGGATGGCCTCTCTTGTCACCTGCTGTCCAATGATGATCCATCTGAGGACAACAACTTTGAGGATTGGTTGGACAATGCTTACTCCTTTTCCATTTCACTATTAAATGACTGTTGTTCTTTACCTGGCACAGTTGCGCATTGTGGCCACACTGTATTCACTTCATCTGCTCACAACCATCCACTTTCTGCTTTTATTTCTGCAACCCTGGATGCCACTCTGGAGCTATCTCTGCCACCTTGCACACCGAAAGACATCACAAAAGATGCTCGGATCAATCGCATCCAGGAATTTCTTACAACCCACCTTTGACCACTTGATCTTTCAGATACCAACTTCACCTCATTTGTCAATTCCGCAATCTGCTTCTTCATTCTCTGTGGTGTATTATACCATTGTGAGCCACATGGACGCCATCAGCTAGTAGTACCACTGGAGCGTCATGTCAGGCTAATCCGGGAGGCTCATGATAGTCTCGGACACAAGGGTGTCTTTTTGGTCCATACACAGCTGCTCCTCCAGTTCTGGTGGCCCATGCTGGTGGACAACATCAAATGGTATATCTGCACCTGCCATGAATGTCAAATCCACCAGATACAGAAGTTCCACATCCCGCTATAAAACAACAAATCTAGGTGGAGTGACACCCAGGGAATAGGTTGCAAGGGGGTCTAGGTGCGATCTGTTTGGCCCAAAAGAGGTCCGAGATCATTTGCTGAAGTCCTTGGGGCTAGAAAGTGGGCCGAAGGCACAGTAAACTGGAGTCCGAAAGTCCATTGGTCCATGGAAGTTCGAAAATGCGGTTGAAAGGTTGAGGGAGAAGGGAGAAGGTCATTCAGGCGGTTAGAAGATGGTAGATGATACGTGGTAGGAAGTAAGTTACATGGGAATGTGCTAAGGATCCTTAAAAGGGGCCGAAAGCTGTCAGGCCTTGTAGCTAAGGTATGACAAACTGTAACTAAAAGGAGAATGTCCAAAAACGGAAGTCCGAAGTAGATAGACTGATGTTTTATGGACTGAGAACTGAGAACAAGACTGAGAAGTGGGCCGACGTTTAGTCTGGACCGCGGGAAAAATGTCGGTCTTGCAGACTGATGGGCTGAGAGCCTCAAACATGGGTCGAGATAGGCCGAGATAGTCCAGACCGTGAGAAAAAGCGTTGGCCCATCAGACTATGAGTCCATGGAGTGTTGTCAACTCAAGACTCGACTTGGGGTCATCAGGGAGTGCCTGGATCAGTGGAAAAGGACTAATTATAACCATAGAGTGGTCCCAAGCTCTACACCGTGCTGCTCCATATGTCTTACCTGGCATGTGTTGTTTCATGCCAGCATATGCACCATTGTACCAAGATGAGCAAGCATTGCATGGTGAAGCACTCATTGCTGGAGTTTTTCGTGTAAGTAGGCATTCTGAATCTTATCTTATGTAGTGAACTTAAACTTGGTGGCCATATCCAGGCTGGACAGGAAACCTTGGTTATGAATGCACCTCTGCCAATCCATCATCTTCCACCAGTGGCCAACAACAAGCCTGAGAGTCACCATGACAGTGAGGTTTCTATATTGACTCTGATAGCCCCTATCATTAGAACACCAAATGTTGACACCACTGTAATGCCATCTGAGATGATCCTGAAGATACTTGATCAGGCAAGAACCAATATGTGACGGTGTGCAACAGCAAGTCCGTCTAGGGTGACCTGTGCGGTTACCCTGATGGTCTAGATAATCTGTTGGGTGTGGGGGAAGGTCAGTTCGCCCCTGGGGACTCTTGGAACACAGGGGAAGCAGTGGAGAAGCTCTTTGAGCTGCCCAGAAAGAGAAGAAAGTGGTCTGAGGGTTGGGCCGAAGGTCTGAAAGTCTGGGCCGACAGTTCGGTCATCGAGTGTGAGGTGCAAAGGTTGTAGACTGTGACGATGAACGGTAGAGATGGTGGAAAATGGTTGGTAGAATGGTGACGGTCGGTGGTGAGCAGAAGGAAGCTGGTATTACAACACTAGGTACAACATTTTGTACTCGGCCGAGGCCAAGGCTGTGAGATATGTCCGAAATGAGCGACTAAGTAAGGAGCGACGGGTGAAGAGTCCATAGTAAGTATGATACAAGAATGAAAGGAGCCAGAGACGACAGAGAAAGCAACCGGCCTCCTAGAATGAGGACCGACGTGGGCTGAGACGGGCTGAGGATGGGCCAACAGGGTGGACTTACACTCGGGCCATGTCAACATCGCTAGGACTGGGCCTAAGAGTCCGAGAGCGAAGGAAATTGAATTGAAAATGGAGCAAGAGAATGGGTAGTGTCCATAGAGTCCATGAGGATGCTTGGTTGTAACCATAGAGACCTACTGATCTCTACATCCACGGGGGACTTAGCGACTGACTGTCCCCAGTCAGGTCATGTGGGTGTGGGAACGTGGACAATACAGGGTTTGAATGTTTTGGGGACGCGTTGCAACAAGTCCATCGCTTCTTCGCTCTTTTCCCCATCTCTCATCCCTCTTTTGCTTTGCCATGACCAGCCAGATCGTGAAGATCTGACAGCTAACTAGTGCTGGCACAGCCCATCGGGCCAAACTGCAAGAGACTTTTTGCAAAGGCGACGACAGCTCTTGACACTGAGGCGTGGACCTTGCTGCACGACGGGGATGACTTCCGTGAAGAGCAAGATGATTGGGTGAGATCGTTCGGGGCAGCAATGGTGAGTTTCGGGTAGCAGTATTGTGTGGGGGGGCTAACGAGTTGTATGATAGGATGTGTGGGGTGCAGCGACAGAGGCAGCCACAACGATCGGTTTGGACACCACGCTCGCCAAGGACATTGCCGGCCATTTGGATGAGGCCAATGGCTTCTTCCAGTGGTGGTCGGCTCGCAAGCCTGAGCTGTCACGAGAGGAAGTCGCCCGTCGACAAGAGGTGGATTATGCGCTCAGTGCTGAGGTGAACCCAGAAGAGGGCAACGGTAGCCCATCGGGTGAAGAGGCCGCAGCGCCGCCAACAACAACGACTGGAATGATGGAGGAGGAAGAGGCAGCGGTTGTGGAGGCCTTTAGGGTCAAACTCAGGGCGGAGGCAGCGGCAGTGGCTGCAAGGCAGACTGTGTCCTTGGACGTGTCGTCCTCGAAGGTGAGTTGTGCATTGACTGGGGTGACGGGACTGACTCGTTGGTCAGAGAGTACGTGAAAGGGAGGATGAGTCCGAGGAGGTGAGGAAGGCAAAGGTGGTGAAGACGGTCACTGTGCCACGTATCAGGCAGTGGGTGGAGGGTGACGCAGGTGGCCAGAGGGCCGACAAGGAGTCTTGTGAGGCGGCCGACAAGCCAGTGTAAGACAACGGCTGCTCACAGTGCCGAACCACCAACCCACCTGCGGAGTGTACTCCCAGGCCAGGGGCAGCATGTTTTTGGTGTTACGACCGACAAATATGGTGCAACCTGAGCGCTGGGCAAACGGCGCCAAGGAAGGAGGCCACAAAGGGCAAGGCCATGGCCAAGAAGGGTGAGTGGTTCAATCGTCGTAGATGCAGCTCACCGACAACCGAACCAGCCGTTCCCAGGAAGACGACGCGGTCCACAGCAAAGGCGAAAGCAGGGTCGAGCAGGCACGCACCAATCCCAATCTCGATTGACAAGTCTGATGAAGAAGACGTGGAGGAGATGTCGTCAGTCCAAGGCAAGGGCAAGGGAAAGGCCAAGGAGAGGGCCACGCCGAAGAAGGTCTGCAAACGCCAAGCGAAGGGTCTAGTGGAGGAAATCATGCACGAGGTCAATGCACTCGAGGCTCACCTCTACCTTCTCCGTGGCAACACGAAGGCTATAGAGTGTGAGCAGGACGAGATCCTGGAACGGCTGAAGATGATCTTGGCCCAGTTGGCCGAGCTCTCCAAGCCTGAGGAGTCCGAGTAGGCTGTGGTCCTCGTCGTCGTCGAATAAGTAGTGCGCCTGTATAGTAACTAGTCCGATTGCGTGTGTATAAACAGGGTCCAAGCAACGAGGAGAAGCAAAAGAGAGTGAGAGTGAGTCTGAAACAAAAGTAAACAAGAGGAAGACGTAGGTATATATGCGGGGTACCACCCATCTTGTCTTCCTCGGGCTTCTATCTTCGTCTATGCCTACCAGGTCAGTTTTTGACAGTCTCTATAGTATATGGGGCGGTCTATGTTTCTATGATGGGTAAAATGGCGCAGTGTCTCAGCGTGGGTAGAAATCAAGGGGGCGACAGCGGGGGTATAGAGACACAGAGATGAGAGGGAAAAGAGGGAGACAGACTTTTTTTTTTTTTTTTTTTTGCTTCGACGGTCTATGTGAGTGACAGTTTGTTATGGAAGAAAAGGAGGGAGATAGTGGGCAAGAGTCTGTTTTTCGGTCTTTTTATGGTATATGAGATGTCACTGGCCTAATCCCAGGGTAAGACAGAGAGGGGAAACGGTATCTGTAGATGCTTGGCCTTATAGGGCCAAGCCGTCCGGGTCTATGTCCACGTCATCGGGCTCGGGGACATCTTCCCCCGCTAGTCGGTCAAGACTTTCGTTGTCGAGACCAGTGAGGTCCGTCACTGGGGTATTAGATCTGAAACGAATGTAGTAAGGGATGACACGGAAGGCTGCATAGCGCAGTTTGGAGACTGCTGTAGAGCTCAGTATCACTCTATGGTGATATCCATGTGATGTGCCACTTTTCAGGCCTGCCCCGACGACAGCTAGTCCAACCCCAACCACCTGACGATGTCTCGGGCCAAAAGACCGACAGCCTGGACCACTTTCGGCCCTATTGCAAGTGGACTGATGTTCTCGGCCCAAAGTCCGCACGACCGACACTTTTCCCGCGGTCTGGACCATGCGTTGGCCCATCCTACAGTCCTCGAACCACTTCCTTTCACTTCGGACTATCCTATTTAGGTCTCCCCTATCTCTGACAGTGCGTAGTACCTTAGCTACATTGCCCGACGATGTTTTGGGCCTACTTAAGGACTCCACATGTATTTACACATGTATCTACCTTTACCTGCCTTTTCCTACCATCTACCTGCACTTCAACCACCTGTCAGACTGCCTGAAAACCCTTCCCAACAACCGAAGACCTTCCTACCTACCTCCTCTACCTTCCCCCAGTCTCTCCTTGACTCCTTGACTGAGTCCGCACTTCGGACTTTCGGACTCCACTTTCCTGCGCCTTCAGACCAAGCGTCAGTCCATCCTCGAGGCCTCAAGACAACAGCATTCACTCTCAGACCCCCTTTGGGTCGAGCCTATCGCGCCCAAGACCCCTACCATTGGTCCCCTGTGTGTAAGCACAGAGAGGATCACTGTTTTACATTGCGCTGTCCAACTTGGCCAGAATGTACGACCCGCCAGTAGTCCGTCAAAGGACCACCAATGGGCCAAGGTATCTCGGCTTTGTCTTTCGGTTCAGTTCCTTCTCGATGTGGGTATTACAAACGAGGACCAAACTTCCTGGATGGAAGTTAAAGTCCTTGATCCGGCTCTTGAAAGCAGCCTTAAAGTGCTTCACGGAGTCAAAGCGGGCCTTCAAGATGCGCTCGTGGACCGACTCTAGGTCTTCCTGACGCTTTTGGAGCTGACATGCCTGCCAAGCATTCAGGTCCGACCAAGTAGAGGGATCTGTTTTAGGAGGAGGAATGAGAAAGGTTGCTTCAGTGATGTTAAAAGGAAAGAGAGGCTCGACGCCGTGAACCATAAAATATGGCAAGAGACCGGTGGAGCAATTGATAGTTGTTCACTCAGCCCAAAAGACCGAGTGAGCGGCGGTATGCCAGCGTAACTCCCCTCCTGGGGAACTTTTGACGATGGACTCCCAGACATCAAAGTGACGCCGTTCGACCATGCTGTTCGCTTGAGAGTTGTAGGGGGAGATCTGAATATGGTGAATACCATATCAGGTGGCAAGGATATCTAGGCCTTGGATAAATGCCGGGCCGTTGTCAATGACAAGTTTGGAGATAGGACCCCAATGGCAAAGGAGATCTTTGAAGATGAATACAGCGACGGCCAAGCCGTTCTTGGTCTGAAGCATCCACCATTTGAGGTAAGCGGTGAGTGCACATCGAGCTTGGATAATGTAGTGATACCTGCCTGAGCGGGGCATCTGTTACGCTTCGCTCCTCATTCAGTCCTTATCGGATAGCATTTCAAGAACTTACGGACTTATCTTTCTTTTCTTTCTTATCTAATCTAATCACATCTTATCTTTTATCTTATCACAGGATCAATCGCCATAGCCTCGCCCTCTGATCTCTGCACCATCATCACTCGTTTCACCCTTTGTTTCACCTCGCGCATGTCGCAACCCTTGACACAGCCAAAGGCCTGTGCATGCTTCTCTTCTCTTCCATTCCATCATGTTTCATCTCCGTGTTTCATGAACACTTCTCATGCTTCTCTTCCATTTCACCACGCTTTCATCTCACATGTTTCATCTCCGTTTCATTTCCATGTTTCACATTTGATATGTGTTTCAACCACACTCCTGTGCCCTAGGGCAAAGGGCTTGGACTAGTATAGACGAAACGCGTATGTAAACCTATGTACTCTTTGAATATATAAACCCAGTGAACGTCGACTGGCAACCCAGGCTCCTACCCAACCGCTAAGGAGAGAGAGAGGGCGACATCCGAGTGCTTACTGGTCGGGATAATTCCGAGTGGCAGTACAACTTATTGGAACCCCGCAACTTTGATTCCCTCTCTCTCTTCAAAGCGGCTGGAAGAAAATGTTTGTAAACAGTGCACAGCCACCGGCGGAGTGCAAAAAAAGGTGTGAGAAACTGTGTACCATAGACTAGGGTTTAGTAAAATATCACTTTCTTTGGTGTCGTCGCGTTAGCACCGGCGTCGCAACGATCGCAATTACCACATTGCCGTCCACAGTTGTTGTTATCGGGTACTGCCAGCACTGCACCAGTGTATGGGTAACCCGCGCAGGCACGAGTACAGGTCTGGAGAGGAGGGCAAAAGTGAGGATGATGGAACAAGATATCGCAGCAAGCCGCGCATGAAAAGCAAGGCAGACAGTGATGAGGAGGGCGATTGTTGCGGCGTGCTAGGGTGGCCAAGGGGGAGAGCGATTGCAGTGATAGCAAGGACGATGGTAGCGGCGGCAGCGTGCACGAAGTGGAAAATAGCCAGGGCAAGGGCGGCATCACAAATGTGGAGAGCGAAACACAAGGGGCATGAGGTTGGGCCCCGGAGTCATCCATAACTGTAGGTGTCGCTTCGTCATTTCATCGAGACGCTGTAGGATCGGGTTGTCATCGTCACGTCATCCTCATTGCTATTTGATGAGGGCGAAAGTTTGGCGAGCACACCAGAGCCGGATGATGACAATCGTGACGCCCTCGCTGTCAGTTTTGAGACCATCGCGGCGCGCTCATACTAACTAAATTGTTGCCCTGTCATCTTCTTCATAGTTGTTGTAACACTACCACCTGATCATGGAATCGTTATTGTCCCGACTCCCGCCGGTCCTGGTGTGTGTGCGTGTCCCAAATCATCATTCATTAGTATGGTCATGCCTCCTTGTCGGTTCAGCAGCATTGCTTTGGGTGACTATGAGTCAAATTCAAGACAGGCTTGGCAAATGGAGGACTCATCGCCAGAGGAGGTAGTAGTCTGCAGTATGGACCAGTCGATGATG
>JBBPMC010000914.1:0-15123 GCA_038090115.1 Strobilomyces echinocephalus
TCCTTCTGAAGTCAGTACTGAAACCCCAACAAAGGACGACAAAGAGTAAAGTCCTTCGTTACCTCTTCGATCACCTACTAATGTACCTGTGTAGGTTGTCCGAGGATGGCTTTGAATCGGTTGGCTCTGATACAGTGGTCGTAAAAACGGAACAATCGAGTAAAGTTGAACCGCTCTCTGACAAGAAGGGCAAAGTCAAAGCAATAGCAAGCAATGAAGGGAAGTCGAAGAGTCAGACTGCCATGCGCTCCTTGGGCACCCGTCAAGTCCTCGTGAAGGACACCGCATTCCAAACGTACGTCCGTCTCTATGCCTCCTGCTGCCGAACTGAACGAAGCTGGCTATTTAGCTGGTACAGCCTTCTCAGCTATCTGTACACCGGCAAGTTCGCTTTCCTGCCTCTTAGTTCGACAACTCCAGATAGGAAACACGGATCTTCGGGGAATTTCAACGTACCAAAGTGTTCGGCCAAGTCTATGTATCGTCTTGCCTGCAAGGTTTGTATGCCTAACATGCTCGTTTTCGTGAGTTTAGACTGAGAAGCTAACAACGCACATCAGGTTGGGTTGGATCACCTTCGCCGCATGGCTCTGTCTCACATTCAATGGAACCTCACCCCAAACAACATCCTGAAAGAGATTTCGAGTGGTCTTGCCTCGAAGTGTGTCCTTTGTGATGCTCTATCAGTAACGTCGATTACTTACCACATCGCAGGCATCCGGAGCTCCTAGAGGTAGAGCTCGACATGCTATACACCTACATCGCTTCCCCTCCGGTGGTGGCCAATTTCGGCGCTCTTGCGCAACGCATTGCTCTGAACGAGCTTCCTCATGGATCCGCTATCATCGTAGGGATCCACAAAAGGCTTTTGAAGCAACACCATCCTTTCTCGTTGATGGCACCGCCGGCGTCAGCAAACCCAGACGACAAAGCTGGACTGGACAAGCAAGGTACTCGATCGGGAACTAAGCCTTTGGAGAGTGTCAAGTCTACTACAAACGTCCCTCCTACGTCTGCGATCACGGCAAGAGCGTTTGCCACCTCGTCCAAAGAGCGCGATACAGAGAGCAGGAAGAAGGTGGAGAGGCGCAAGTGATTTGTGGGTCGGTGAGGCGGACGACAAGGTATGTATGGTTTTCGCGCGGTTGATCGTGAAAGGAGAAATGGGTGAGGCCTCGTCATGTATCTCGAAAGTAGTGCACGACTGACGACCTCACTCGGATTTATTTTGCAGAAACTGGACTCGGAAATCTGGTTTTGATGAACGGTCCGCCTGACATACACTATTTTGTAGGCTATGGACGGGGGTAATGATGCTTCATGAATTTAATAATGTTTGACGCTAAAGATACCGACTGAGCATGGACAACGATTTGGATCTCTATTGGAGTCCTGGTTGTTTGATTAATATTTATCTCTCTAGGAGTGCTGTTATAGCTCATTCACCGAATGTCTGTTTTGTGCGTTGCTATCTTCCGCTATCAGCCATCTGTCCCCCACTGACAGATATTATTATATTATAGGCTCTCTCGTTTCTATTTCAAAAGTGCGCCAGGCTCTGGCCCTGCGTGGGTTACGTTGTTTGAACACCGGGGATCCTGTGCCACACAGGACACGAGGCTGGGGCGAATCACGTTGGATGCTGTGAGCTCCACGAATCAGGACGCCCTACACCCTCTTCCAACGCCAACCATGTCGGCTCCAGATTCCAACAAACTAGAGCGTATCGAAGAGCTTCTGAGAAAGTCTCTCCTCGGACAAGAGGTCATTAACACCCAGTTCCATCTGTTCTCAGCGAAATCTGTCTTGTCTGGACGACTCACCAGACCTCGCGTCCTTTGTGCGAACAACGTGCTCTTGGCGCAGAGCTCAAAATATTTTTTGGATTGTAAGTGATTCTCCTACGGGCTACAAAGACATCACGTTCGACATTCAATATTTGCTGTCCAGTGTTGAGCTCGGATGCAAACCCTTCCGACGGCTCGTTGAGTGACCTCGCGGATGCTGCCGACGTTCCGAGCTGCGTTCGGGTTGACGACTATGGTTATGAAAGCGACAGTGATCTAGATGACGATGAAGATCCAGTTCCTGTTGCAGATGCCGAGCCCTCAAAAGACGAGTCTGCGAGCCCTCCGCCAATAAGCATCACGACACAGCCCAAAGATGACGAAGAGTGAGGTTACCCCATCATCTGTTCCATTGTCCGTCTGATCTATCACGTAGATCCCCTGGAGACGATTCCGACTCAGTCAGCTCAGATATGTTCGTTATGAGCCCAGAACACCCGAGGACGGACGAGCCGTCTGGTAAGTTTGGTATTGGATCGGCAACTTCCAGTGGTGGGACTGCAGTGGAGAAGAGCCCGGATAGCAAGTTATCAAAGAGCCAGACTGCCATGCGCCTGAGGTCCCTGGCGAGCCGTCACATCCTTATCAAGGATACAGCGTTCCGAACGTAAGCTCACGTCAGCCCTCTCTTCATGTTTGGATGTCTACATAACTCTCACGTTTAGATGGTACACCCTTCTGAACTATCTCTATACGGACAAGGTCAACTTCTTGCCTCTCAGTTCAGCCGCGTCAGAAGAGCAATGCCGCGAGTCTTCGCTGGATTTTTTAGATGAGCCAGAGTGCTCTGCCAAGTCCATGTACCGTCTCGCCTGTAAGGTGAGTACCTTTAGTCACAGGAAAGTGCAATAAGCTAACGGCGCGCCTTAGGTTGGGCTTGATCAGCTACGCGACGAAGCTTTGGCACACATTCGAAGCAACCTCACGGAGGACAACGTCCTAAAAGAGCTGTCTTGTCGCTTTGTTTCGAGGTGCGCCTCCGTTCCCTCTGATCCTGGCCCTTGATTCAATGCAAGTCGCAGCCATCCGGAACTGCTGGAGATGGAGCTCGACCTACTGTACACCCACATCGGATCGCCTTCCGTCGTGTCGGGCTTCCCTGCGTTAGCACAACGCATCGCTCAGAAGGAACTTCCTCACGGCGCCGAGATCATCGTGGGAATTCACTCGAGGATCTTGAAGGGGCTTCCATCGTTGCCGTCGACACCAATGCCATCGATTTCTTCTCCTGCTTCAGCTAGTCTCGGACCATTGTCACCACCGCCACAGGCTGAGCCAGTCACCTGGGGTGCGTCAGGTTTGTTCTGGGGTACACCTGCTGTTCCCTGCGACGCACTTTCCGAGTTGATCCCAGAACAGCCCTGTGTTGACGTCTTTGGAAGTCCTTTGGCTGTTCCCTGTGACGCGCCTTCCGAGTTGATCCCAGAACAGTCCTGTGTTGACGTCTTTGGAAGTGCTTTGGTGAATGATCATGATCCGGAGAGTGCTAGTAGTAGGATACTACGCTCCGGTAAAATGGGCGGTGGGAAGAAAAAGAAACGTGGGGGAATGACGAGTTAAGTGATTTGTCGTCGATCAGACGCTGTTGTACCTCCAAGCCGATATGATATTGGTCTTTCTCCATCCCCATCGCATGTTATACCTGACATGCAGCGCGTCAACTCTTACACAACGACGGCGCTTGCGATTCATGAGCAACCTGGCTGGTGTGGAGCGTGTCAGCCCAGGCCAGCATGGGCCCCTTTGTATCCGAGTCGCCTTGTCTGCAGCAGGACAGCCGGACCTATGAACGACGACGTTCGAGTGCAAGATTTGTGTCGCCTACATGTTATGAAGCGCAAGTTCCTTGGTCGAGTCACGCCGAACGAAGTCGCTTATGTAAGGACTGCTCGAGCCTCGGATGTACTAGGAACATTCACTGACGGCCCCCTGCCGGCGAGTGATTTATCCAAACTGTGATTCTCTCTTTGAAACATCGAGCTTAATCATCATCAGAAAATCCTGCCCCGTCAAAATGATTCATCGAAGGGGGGCCATCTGTAACATGAGCACCGTCCCGAAGCAATCATCGAATCCCACCCATTGTCTTGCTAAACGAGTGGTATCCTCTGATGGCTTGGACCAATAGATGTGATTGCTTTCTGAAGCAGCCTCACCGGGTAATTGTCGTTGTGGCCGTGAAAAGTTGCTCCACGCAATCAGTGGGCGCGGGGTCACGCCACCTGGTTGCTGGTCTCCTGATCTTGCTACTTTAGGCCCCAGGGCCGCTCCACACTCGATGGGTCGAGCAATTCGCGTCGATGAGTTCTTGCCAAGTTGTGAACGCTGCCGGCCACGCGTGCATCGTTGACGATCGATTGTTGAGTGAATGACATCAAGATGAGAAGGACAAACTCCGAGATGAATGGATAGCGTGCGAGACGAGCGACTTACATAAAGGCTCACGCTATCCGCGCGTTGTCCCATATCCCCAAACCGGCACCTAGGGTATAGTATCCTTCCGCCAGTCTGACCCCTCACATAAACATGTCCGACGAACGTCTGCAGTCTAGAGACGGTGAGCGTCGGACGGGACGAGCGATATGACGACGCTGACCATAACACAAGAGTCAACCGGGGCAGTGAGCAGACTTTTCTCGAGGATTGGTCGCCTCGGAAGTGAATCCACGGCAGTCTCAGAGCCGGGCGAACGGCGTTCTTCTTCCAGCGCTGTTCATGGAAGGAAAAAAGAGCTAGTCACCATCAATTATGCAAGTCCTGTATACTGCATCGCGATCCTCGCCAACGGTGAACATGTCGTGAGCGGGGATGATGGTGGGAATATCAGGCGTAGGCGGGTGGACAATGCCAGCGAGGCAGGTGCGCCAATGGACGCAGGGGGTCCTGTCCGCTCCATTGCGGTGTCACGAAATGAGAAAAGGATCACGATTGGAACGGACAGTGGCAGGGTGCAGGTCTGGAATGCGGAGACGCGCCGAAAAGTGAGGGAGATCAAAGCACATGGTGATCCAGTGTTTGCAGTGGACGTCTCCTCGGACGGGACAAAGATCGCGAGCGGATCAGACGACAAGACTGTCCGCATCTGGTCGCTCTCGACCGGCAACCGACTCCTCAGACCTTGGAGACACGACAACGGGTTGGCCGCTGCGAAATTCTCACCCGATGGTCGCCTCGTTGCTACTGCCACCTGGCAGTGCAAGTCTGTTCGGGTCTACAACGTTGAAGATGGTAACCGCCTCTTCGACGTCGCAATCCAAGTCAGCACACGTCGGAACTATCCCCTGGCCTGGTCAAGCGACAGCAACAAGCTCTTCGCCTTGTCGAACGAAGGGACAATCCACTCTCTCGACGCTTCCTTTGGGACGACACTCTCGAAATGGGCCATTCACAGTACTGACGGGGATCCGTGCATCGCTCTGGCCAGAAATGGTGGGTTCATCGCTGCATCTGCTGGTTCATCGCTCTCTTTCTGGGACACTGCTACACAAGAGCAAATCGGTTCCGTCGTCCAGCTCGATCATTCGGTCATGTCTCTGGCTATAGCGAACTCCAATGTCCTCGCGACCGGTGGAGGCCAGGTAATTTCCCTGCGGCACTTGGATAATGTACTTCCCTCATCGTACTTGGTCGACGTGAGTAACCTTTGGTTTGTCTGCTGGTCTTTGACTAAGGACTCGGCGGCGAACCGCTTTCTCTTAGACACCTGATGTAGCACAAGTCGATGTTGAGTTCGAATCCAAGGAAGAGGTACGACTAGAGAGAGAGAACGGGTCCCTACGTACACAAGAGGAACACTCAGGTACGTCTTCGCTTTCGTTCGTACATCGAAGGCATTCACGTCTACCAGGCGACAACAGTGCACGCCTCGAAAATACCATTGAAGAACTCCGCCGCGAACTTGCCAAGGCCAAACGAGCAGTCGAAGAGAAAGATGAGTTGTTACATTCACGGGAAACGAGAGCAAGTATGTTCCTTGTCGCGGTCGCTCGCGCACTGTCGCTGAACATTTCTGTTAGATGACGAAATCGCCCAGCTGAAAGAAGTCGGTCAGAAGCTTCGCAATGACCTGACAGTGTCGTCCTCTCAGATTGCACTGAATCGTGAGAAGCACGTGGAGGCGACCAAGGCGCTGCAATTCCAGATCGAGCTGTGGGAGAGTTCATATGCTGCTCAGGGGAGCGAACTAACCACCGCGCGCGAGACAGTCGAGGAACTCCGGCGCAATCAATCGCCATCCTCCTCTCGGGCAGGATACGAAATGCAGTCCAATGTTCATTATGGTATAGTCTGTGCACTACCCGTCGACACGGACAACGAAGAACACGTCCAAAGGAAGGACCAGTGGGAGACAGATCCTAACGGCGAGCTCTATGTTCCTGGCTGTTTTGAATCGAAAATTCACGTGGTAAGCCTTCTCTGTCCGACGGGGTGCAACATGATAACGTTGTAATAGGGCACTGGTCCTCCAGAGGAGCAGGAGTTTCGAGATGCTTTTTCACTTATCAGCGATGATCCAACCGACTTTAGTGGGTGGACCATGCGCATCGCGTGCTATCGAGGCATGTTATTTAATCCAAGATGGTTGGACGAAGATGAAGGCGAGTCTCTCATCGGTCATACCTTCATGTTCTCATTCTGATGCGGATTCAGAGTCTTTCTCGGTGCTCTGCACCATTCACGTTGATCTGAGTCAAGTTATGCGGGATCTGGTGATGGACAAGGATGAGTCCGGGGAGGTCTACTACAAGCTTGATTACGACCTGATCGTATCGTTTGGACGCACGGAAATCCGCGCGGGGGTATGCTGGATCTCGGGGGTGAGCTATCTAATCTGAGCCTCCCCCGCCGTTTCTTGACCACTCTCTTTGTATTGCAGACCGGCGAACGACGGTAAGTCTCGTGCGGTCGTGTTGATATGCTGGATTAATCGATCTTTAGGGTACCCGCAAGAATAACGTTCGACTGATAGTTCGTGTCATGACTAGTACTGGTTGTCGTCGATTTCGCGGTCTGGTCTGGCTTAATCCTTTGGTAGTCTTACTAGTTGGTCTGTTACGTCTTGCATTTGTATCTACTACTTATGCAGCCGGTCGAATACACAGCAATGTACTCCGATTTCCAGCAGGTGATGCTGGAGTTGTATGGGCGGCGTTACTCTGTTGGACACCGGAATCAACCATTTTGTTCTTCGGCACTGTTCTGGACCGGGTAGGACGCACTGAATACCTTTCACTGAATATGCGACACCCACGCGGTAACTCCCTGACACATCAGGGGTTGACGTTGTTGGTGCGGTCATGTCAATTTTTGTCAGGTTTCGATTGAAACTGACCCGGTCTGTTAAACAGTTTCTCACTGCCAGGCCCTGTTTCCGTCCACAATCGTTCCTCTCCTCGCCCTCCTGCCCGGCATCGCGCTCGTGTCATACCTCATCAAGCTTACCCCGACCCCTCTACCACGTCCCTATACGTATTCTCTTGGTTTAGGAACTTGAGAGATCCAATGTCAGGTCGTCCCAGGTGCACCTCTCGATCATCGCGACTCGAAGCTAATCTGCAGCCCCTTACTACAACCGCGACGGGATTAAAGGTGCCTGGATCGACCTTGTCGACATTTATTCGTGATAGCAAGGTATGGACGTTCGGACCGAGGTTTTCTGAACGGGCTGAGTTCGGACGGAGAACATTATGCTGTGCAGGACGCTGAGGACGCGACCGACGATCGTTCGACTCGATTCTCGAGATATCTGCGAACTAGGTTCGATTTCCAAGGTCTGGACGGTTCGTCGTAGGACGAGGCAAAGACATCCCCTAGATTCCCGACACACCATAGTCACTCACCAATACTCCTGCCCATCTCGTCGTCACAATACCCCATCGCCTGGCCCTCGCGGACGTCGCCCTCGCCACTTGAGGGGTACATCCGTAGGCGTTGTGACGCCAGCTTGTGCTCAATCAAAGACGTTGGAATGGCCGTTGCTGGTATCCACCACGTCGTTGCTCCAGAACGAGCGGTAGTAGGCATGGATATATGTCGCGAATCAGAGGGGAGGTCAGAAGATGTCCACACGTGGGGTCCTATCGACAAACACGAATCAGCCCTCACAGGTCCAGGTCATCTGGCGGCGCCGGGCGGTTCATCTTACCAATCGGCTCGCTCCCCGCGGCATGAGCGTGCCTCGAGCACGATGATCGGGGTCGGCGATTGATTGGTGGGGCATCACGACTGCCACCCTAGCCTTTTTTTCTCGTGACTGATATGGTAAGGGTGATCAGTATCACACAATATTATAAACCTGACCAATATCATGTCATGTATTATAAGATGATTGTGGAATGTTGAGAAAACAGTAACAGGAGGATGAGTGTCATACAGACGATACAGAACGATAAAGTATGTACTTGTCTTGTATACTGTTGTCATCATGGTAGTCTGTGCCAATATCAATAATTGGTTATCAGATCTTTGTAAGGTAGCGAAGTATGGTGTATCTCTCTCAAGGAGTATAAATCTTTAGCGATGGTTCCTGCGGCATCGAATCAAACATATCAACCCATATAGTTCGTGAAAACAAAGGGCAAGGTCACACTAAAGGTTGTACTAGAAAGATGCGTCGAAGTCACTGTCCACACAGCTATCACTCTCACTACTGTCACTGTCTTCCGAGGCGTCTGCCGCGTCCCCTTCGTCCCCCTCTTCCTCAGTATCCCCTTCATTTCGAGACATGATATCACTGCCAGTGACTGAAGGGTTTTCCACGTCCGAGTCATCACTGGTGTCATCTTTATTACCAGCCAACTGGTCGTTGACCAGTCCCTGTGCATGTTGTTTTGTGTGGATGTGGCCAACGCCGATTCCTGCGTAACGTGCAAATGTGTCTCGATCAGCAAAGCTAATTGCGGGTCAGCATACATGGTGTGAATACAGCCAGCGAGGTAAAACTCACATGTTTACATAGTATCTTGCCCAATCGTCAGTTTCGCCGGGTTGCCTGGCTACCGACGTGCCGAGTCGTAAGAGTTGATCGGTATGGCCATCTATGAATGCTGGAATGAGATGACACCCACGGATCACTAGAGAAGGATCCAGAAACCCGAACGCAGGGCTATCTCCGTCTTCAGGCACAAAGCCGATCTTCGGAAGTTTACATTGCCTGAAGCCCCACTTGTAGTCAGGATCAACTCCTAGCCAACGAACCCAGAGGACTTCCATTGTCTGCTTCGAACCACCAACGCCACCGGGACAAAAGTAAACATCGATAAGAAAAGCCTTGAGCAATTGACAGTACCAGAACGGATGAGATTCCGGATTTTCTTCCCTTGAGAGGGTGATGAGGAAAGGATGTTGGTCTGTCCGGAGGCAGTCATGGGCTCAGCGAATATCATAAGTTGTGTAGTTGACACGGAGTAGTTTCGACTCCACGACTCGATCAGGGTTCAGGAGACGTAATTCATTGCGCTGCTCCGCCGTGAATAACTGTTCGTCGCCATCAAAGTCCAGGTTGAGTAGTCTTGACAGCAAGTGGTCCTTCAGGTCTGAGATGAAATTAGACTATGAGGTATGTAAGCACGTAGTACAGCGCATGCGTAGTCGAAGTCCCTTACCTTCACGGCAGGGTCGTGCAAGTGATTGGCGATGAACTGCGAAAGACTGAAGACATTGTCCTTTCGAGCATGCTTTGCCATCGAATGATGCAACATGGGCGAAGGATCGTCAACCTCAAACGATTCGTCTTGCTCGTGTTGTCGTCTCAGGAGGGTGCGACGACGCTCTTGCTTCGCAAATTGTTCATCGACCGCCTTCTTGTTCGATAATCCGTACATCTTCTTAATTTGGCGGTGTGCCAGCTCGCCCTGTTCCACTATCCGTCAGACACGTTGCACAAAAGTATTTTCGCTGTTGACTCACGACCTGTGTGGTAAACGAGTCTGTAGTCCCAAACATTTTGATCATTGCGACATAATCTCCGAGGGCGTGGAACTTGTAGGTGTCCAAGTTGAAGGATTTAGGAAGCAGAGCAGAGTGGGCTTCTTTCCGTCGCCGGCCAGCATTAAGTTCGGCGATTTCCCTCCTCTGACGGTGCGCGGCTTCCATGGGTAATTCACGAGTCTGAAATGTGGCACACGTGGCTCGTTGAAAGTGGCGCAGCTGATCGCCCAGAGACTGTAAGGACCGGTGGAGGAGTGCAAGTGAATCGTCTGTATGCATCCGAAGCTTGGCCAACGCATGGAATTCGGAGAGTCGGAATAGGAGCCGTTGAATGTTCGAGTCATGCACAGGGGGAAAGAGACCTTCGAACACCGGGATGGAACACTGCCGCGGAACACCTTGGGTACTGTCCACCAGTAAGAAACCGGGAATACGCACTAGGAGAACCTGCTCGAAAAACCAAGCTGGCCGCTGGCTCGTGTCAGCCACATCTGGTGGGAAGCTACGTATCGTGTTGAGACTGAATGAAGATATTCTTGTAAATCTGTCCGAGCACTCATGAGAAAGAGTTTGCCGCAGACCGTCGAGCTCACCGTTCATTGAGAATATCAATCGTACGAGGATCTACAGCGTAAAGTATTCGAAGCAGATGTTTCATGACAGACTTGAGAATGCCCAGCTCGAACTCATGTAAGAGGTCTACCACCAGAATGGGATACAACTGGAATCCCATTGGCGATAGTTGCTGGCAAAAAGCGTTCTAAGGCGTGGTGAGGGCGCTGGAAGTGCCAGTGGGTATGATCTAGCTCACCAGCGTCGGAACCAGGGAATACTCTTTGAGAATAGCTTCTACAGTTGTACCCTTCAGGGGTCGGCCGAGCACATAGATTGCCTGTCGTGCGAGCTTGATCTTGTCCTCCAAGTACGTTCTGACTCGAGACAGTCTTGCTGCAAGGTCTCTGATCAAGCCGGTGCGATGGAACTGTGTTTTGGGGATCAGACAACGAGGACAAGGGCAGTGCCCTTTGTCCCGAATAGTGGCGAGGAGAACCCTTAAGTTGTATAAGTATTCCGGGTCACAAACACACCGAAGGCACCCACTTTTCAGGATAGTCTGCCGAGTAAGTAAAAATCCTGGGGTATACTCTCCTGTGGACGCCGTCGAAGCACTTCACAACAATACCATTCTTATAAGCTTCTACGAAGTCATCGTCGAGAAGTACCCTCCAAATCGCATGCATGAGTTCTCGTTTGCAATGAGTGAGCAAATCACGGTTGTGCTTCTTGCCAGAGATGGACGATAAAACCTTTTTAATGGACTCCGGAAGCTGCACTAAACTGAGCTTTTGAAAGTAGGCAAAGGAATAAACCTACGGAAGGTATGAACGCGATCGGATGACAACATCCAGATGCAGGATTGGATCGAGTATATTTGGAGAGGTTGCCGAAGAAGAGATAAATTGGCCACGCAGACGCATGCCCAAACTGCGCAAGCCGAGTCGAATCAGACCAGAACATGAGTCCAGCAACGACCCTTTCCAAATTGCAGCCGTCATCTCTTCGCTGCTTCATTATTTCGTCCTGCGCGTCGTTCCAGGCATCAGAAGCATACAGTTCATCGTAAACACGTTGTTCGCGACCGGTGACAGGCGATTTCCAGAGCCGTTTGAATGGCATGAGGTGAAAGGCCTTGGATGACGCTTCCGCAAATACTGCACGAACGACATCGAGGAGAGGTCTGTAGCGGAGACCATCAACGGTGAAAACCACACCATTACCATCCTTATCTTTCTGCCTCGTTGGTACCGATATCTCGATGGATGTATGTTTCCACTTGTCAACGCCGAATACATCGTCAGGGGGAATCTCCTTCTCAGCGGCGTCAAACCGTGCTGCCTCCCTGGAGGCGTCAAACTTAGCTAGATCTGTGACATTGAAGTCCGGACTGTGGAGTACTTCATGGACCAGTCGAGTGATTTCGGAATTCGACTTCAGATCGCTTCCTGTGGTCTTCCAGGACATGAGACGCCAGATCGACATGTTAGACCAGGGCCAAGGCGGGGAGTAGTCACCGCGCTGATTTGAAGTCGAACTAGGGTAGGTGGGCTGGACCGGCTGAGACAACTCATCGGCGGAGAGGAACGAGTCGGGATCGTGTGATGGGCGATGACGGTAAGCTCGCGCGATACCGAACTTGTTGAACTGAGTGGCAAAGGAATCCCACACGTGCAGAAACACGCGTGGGATGATGCCGAGAGACGTCGATGCAGGCTGGGGATCGACGGCAGGGAGTAAAGGGACCGGTAACAAATCACGATAACGGGCGGGTGGTCGTCGGCTGCGAGGAGGAAGGGGTTGTGAAGGATTTGCTATACCGGGGGCCTCGTGAGTTGGCTGAGAAGACAGATCGCTCGGCATGTCAGGGGTAGGCTGCAGGGAAGGAGGGGCATCTTGAACATCATGCAGACCATGAGTTGAATTGCCCTGACAGAAATAAGGGGTTCAACTCCAAGAAAATAAAACAATCCACGACGCAGACCTGAGGCGCATCAATGCCCAATCTGAGACGCTTGTTGGCAGGCTCCTCCGCGAAGAGAAATGTGGTGGGGGCCCGTGCCAATCGCTCAGCTTGTGCGCGCGCGTAGACTCGACATATGGACCGATGCTGCGTGAGACCCCTCTGCGAGGAGAATGTGCGAGGACAATCCGAGTGACACCTGAAGTGAGAGGACATCAGCAGTCTGATAGCGCAGTAGACGGAAAATGGGGATCCTGCCTCTAGCTCGGAAGTCAGAGGACGTTTTATACGAAACGGTCCAGGGTGGCGGCAACGGAAATGGAAACGATGGGTTCAAGTGCAAGATTCAAGGGTGTCCCGGACCACATCGCGATGACAGAAAAAGCGTTGAGATCACGGTGGAATCAAAAGGGTTCATCAACTCACCGATATCCGTGGACTTGTTGGCTTGAGGGTCGAGGGTAGACCTGGGCTGGAACGGTTAAGGGTTGATGCTGGAATGAAGTTGTCACCTTAGGTATAAGGGGAATTCATTGGACAAGCAGGGTTGCACGGCGAGGGGGGAAGAATGGAGATATACATGATTGCGAAGAAAAACTTATACACTGCTGACGACATTAACTATTCGTGATACTCGAGCGGAAATCGATGGGGAAGGAGAGGGGGACGGCCGAAGTGATCAAAGAACGTCTGAATGTAAAAATGACACGCCCGAGACATGATCGTGTATACCTGAACGCGCTTGGATTGATCGTCGCCAAAAGGAATAGAAGTGAAAGAGGGGTGCGCGTCTGGCCACGACGAGAGGAGAAGACAAAAATTCCTAAGAAGAGGTTCATTGGCCGAGACTAAGTCCGACAACCCAAGATCACCAGCGCCGGTTGGTAAATCGTCCGAGTACATCACAACCCTTGCGCCGCCAGGGAAAAGGGCCTCTAGGAACCCATAACGCTCCACACGATGTTCCGCCCAAAGGCGAGCATTGAGTACTTGGTCGAGGGCGCACACCTCCTGGCGCCAGCCAATCTCGTACACTTCCCATAGGATGGCCTTGATCAGACGGGCGGGAGGATTTTTGAGTGACGCGATAGAAATACGCTTGCCGCACCATTCCACATCATTTTTCGGAGCGAGAGGTGATCCTTGCGTCCTAGCCGCGATCTCGTCCCCGAAAATTTCCAAGGTGTCCATCTTACGACCCTTGGAAGTACCCTTGCCTTTAGCTGTTCCAGCGACTTCGAGTTCGCCCTTGAGTGGCAAGCTATGGAGAACTTCCCTCCACTGCTGAGGGGACGGGAATCGGGCGGGGGGATCGTGATCGAGGCGACTTAACCAGAAGGGACGAATGGCCAGCCAGGTGACCATGAATAGCTGGCGGCGCTCAGGGTTCTCTCCTGGGATGAGGAGGCCCGGCTCTGGAACGCGATAGCCAGGATCCACCAACCCCTTGCGCACCCTGTTCTGGTCTTTGACCACGCGCTTCATAGCGTCACCCCAGATTTTGAACGGGAGAGGCATTTCGGGCACGGAGAGGTCTGCCCATTTGTCACGACCTCCCCCAGCGGAGGGTCCAGCGGAGGGGGCGGAGGGGGCGGAGGGGGCGGAGGGCCTGCCTTCACAGGATGTCAACAAACACGTCTCCGGAAACGTCGGTGGCTTTTTCTTACTCAATCGAGGCTGAGCGAGCTTCTTTTGTGCTGCTTTCCTGGACTGGCCACTCGTAGGCATTTTCCCCACTTGCGAAGGGACTTGAGAAGTGACATTGCTGGGATTGGAACCTGTATACGTGCGCCGCGTATGGAGGTGACGCTGGAGCCCGCCAGCGCCGCGATGAAGGCAGTTGAAAGGACGAGCTTGTTTTCCTTCAGAGTATGTCGAGCGAACAATTTCATCTGGAAACGTGAACTTCACAGGCTTCTCGATAATCGTCTGAGGGGTGATCGTGTGGCGGGAGCGGATCAACCACACTGGAACACCCGACTGGAAAAGCTCGTCGCAAAGTTTCGTGTTAAACGTGAAGCATCCCATCCAGTGGGATTGTACAGGACGGGGGAGGCCGGAAGGGTGCGAGATGCGAGGCTGGACTTCCTTAACATAGTCAAGAAACGCTAGGATGTCGAGGCAGGCTCGTTGGGCCTGAGCTACGAAGACGATGATGTCGCGAAAAGGGAGAGGGTGTTGGAAGAGGAGCATGATGTCGTGCTCAAGAGACTTCATTATTCGACTGACCATGTCTTCCTTGTTCCCGCGTGTAATTTTCCACTCCTTGTACCGATCTGAAGCAATAAGACGCAACGAAGCAATACCTGTCGCGATTTCTGGCTTCAACTTGCCGACCTGCTCGGCGCCAGAGGGGAAGGGTTCAAAGTCTTCTAGCGTGGGACGATACCACGCCCACGAAAGTAGATCAGGGCTCGGGTGGTGCTCCTTGCGACGGATGCAAATAGCGTATCTGTACTCATCGCAGTACAGTTGGGGCCACTGGAAACAGTCTGCGGTTCCGAATCGGCCGTCTGCTCGAGCGCGCAGCTCCTCGACGTCGTTATGAGGCTCGGGAATGAATGTCATGTTGGGGGAGGAGTACACGGTAAAACCTTCGTGATCGCAAGCGATGGACTTGGCGTCCAAGGAGTTGATTGTAGCTAGGTCGATAAGTAAGATTGTGAGCGCAAACAATGCGGGACAACACTTACGATCGTCGGTGCGGGTCTGAGGTTGGAGTCTCAAGCCTGAGACGGTGGGTGGTGTCGACATACTGAGTGGCGTGAAATAGAGCAATTCAATACGGTGAAGAATCCCTCGAAGCGAACGTACCTGTTAGCGATGCGT
>JBBPMC010000915.1:0-15107 GCA_038090115.1 Strobilomyces echinocephalus
GATCGAGCTGGAGTTGCAGTTTTAGACTCGGAGAAATGATCTGGGGTCTCTACCAGAAGTACTGTCAGTGTTTGATGATGGAGGCCTCATCTGAAAAGTGGTGTCACCGCTGTGTTTGCATGTATGAACTACATCACTGAAAAATCAAGCGAGCTGGCAGGCATTATAACCGGGGAATCATGTCAATAATCCCCATAATCTCACGTAATCAGCCGATGTATAAGATAATACCTGATATAACATTTTACAGGACCTATGAGCTTGGGAATGGCCACATGTTCGGTTGCCATCGACCTTTTTGCGGCTTTCGTCAGGGGAAGACCCAGCGTGCCCGCAACGCTCGTCGTGAGCCATGGATGGCTCTTGAACGTCAGTCTGGCGTCTAAGGACCATGTAGCGAAATATCCCGTAGACAGTCCATTTCATCACTTGATTCACAGCCATTAGCGTCGCTTTGACTATGCCAATTTCGAAACAAAGTTGCTTATATTCATTGATCGACTACGGTGACATGCCAGTGAACTACACAATAAGCTGTGGGTCCTTGGGATGCATCAGTGAGATGGGCAAATAGCCCGTAAGAGGTGTATCACGCATGGAAGGGCACATACCGATAATGGGCGGCCCGTGCGAGGATGATGGGGTGGGCGGGCGCGTGAGACCAAGGGTAAATGTGAGACAACTCACTTGAAGGCCGAAGGTGCGTGATGATAGATGTTCAACGTTCACGGTGAACTGAATACGCTAGATCCGGGGAGGCGAGGGCGACTCACCAGACTCGGAGGGCAGACAGGGCACGCGTGCGTGTCATAAGTGAGGGCTTACATGAATGCAGGCGCTGTCGCGAGCGAGAGCGACAGCCATCGTCCATGCGAACTTCCAGATGCACACAGGAGTGGAGTAGCGACAAGGCTCACACTAAACGGACTCACCTGGTATAAGATAGAAGGGGAGATGAGAGACGACGTGTCAGAACCGAGTCAACCTTCAGCTATAAATAGCCACTAGGAGAGTGATCCGAATTAATACGAATGTCACACTTGGCGCCGTCCGGGGGCCTACACTCACCCTGAGCGCCACTCCTAGGGCCCACTAGGGTCGCCTTCCAAGCGCGTCGCGTGAAATGATGGCCGTCACCCATGAACCGCTCGTGACTCGGGCTCCACTTGTGCTTACCGGACTTAGCCAAAAAAAACCCATGTTATGACACTAAAGACTCCTCTGCATCTGCAAAGCAGAGTATATAACGTTATCGTTTGACGACACTCTCGCAACTGAGTGCTCTCCCTCATTGGCTACTGGGAACCTACGCGACTCTACGCGACTCTAAGCGAGGGCGATTCCTTTTTTGTTCGTCCAAATGCAACATTTTATGCTCGGCTACTGAGAGCCGTTCTGTAGATGTGGGATGACAGCGTACCTGTCCACAAAGAGTCAAGCTTCAAGTTCCGACGGCTTGCAAGATGGGAATGCAGTGGGCAACACGTAAAGCCGACCAGCCAGGCTGCTGGGTGCCAGGCGATTCAGAGGCGGCGACAGATAGGTAGTCGTTAGGGCCTGCGAGAGGAAGTCGGTGGGCGCCGGTGCGGAAGGAGAAACTCCGAGTCGCCACCAAGGTGTGGTCACATGACATGCAGCGTCAGATACAAGACCTTATTGTTCTGCCTCATGATGTCGAATGTCTGGCCCTACAGAGAGAAAATTAGTTAGTATTTCCCATGCTCGTTGAATGTAGGCTCATCCGATGAGTCATGGCGAGAGGAATCCAATGGTTTCTCCTTTGAAGAAAAAACGGCCACATATTTTCCATGTCCCATCACTTTGTACACGAATTAAAACTACATTATAATCCATTGGGAATTTACGTCAACGAGGAGCTGGATCGCGAACGTCCTAAGACATTGTGCGCGAAATAAAAGGTGATCTGATGAAATATCTTTCACCGGCCTTTCATCCAATTTTTGTATTGATTTATGTTTATCACCTGGCCATTACCACGATCCGTAGAAACCAGTGATGACTATGTACATTATTCGGAGTCCAAGAAACTTGTGAAACACAACTTGAAGATATACCCTTGAGTCCAAAAAGTTGTCACTCTCACTGGACAGTGGAATCGTGCAAAGCTTTGAACGTTATTGAAGTTCCGACCAAACTGATGCGGCGCGTCACTTTGAACAGTAACACCGAGCCTCGAGGAACGTTCAAACTTCGACGATCCGAGAACTACCGGAGCTGTCGTCTATTGGGCATCCGACTCATGGTGCTAGTATGCGAAGCGACATTCGGTTGGCTACTAGCATGGGTCATTCGCGCAACATCACAAGTATGGGTGGAACCACTGGGTAGTGCGAATCTCCGAAGGGCACGTTTTGCTTCGACTTCGACTCAACAGGCTCCGAGATGATTCAGTGCGGCCGTTTATCCAGTGCATTTGTCCTGCGGAATCGAACAGCTTCAACATTCGCTGCGGGCTACCTGCGGCATGTCTTCTAAATAACTGGTGCGGCGAACGTTGACTGTGATGCCAAGGAAATCACTGATTCTGCCGCTGAAAGTACCTTGGAATTACGATGGCATAGTCATCGTTCTCTATCATGCTGGTTTTTCTTGGAACCTTGTCTCATGCAAACTCGAGTACTTCGTGGGCGTCAATATCAGTTTGACTGTGCCTGGATGAAGGCCCCTTGGTCGCCCAGCCCGGCCCGGTAAGCACCTACTGGCGACTAGCAGGACAAAAAATTGAAATTGGAAAAGGCCAGGTCTCAGAGCTAGACTCTCCGCATAAGCGGGAAACTCCACGATACGTGGCATGAGGATTGGTGAGGTTCTGCCTCCCCTTCTTGGTGCGCTTAATGTCTCTTCTTGCACCTATTTCTGACGTCTCGGGTCAAGAGAACCTGCCGGACATCCAGACGGTTCAACGCTATTGAATGCCGTGGGCAGCCGTCGGTCCGATAGAAGAATAACGGAGGGCCGTCGAAGTGCTTCTGAACCAAAAGGCGCTCAAACAATTCCCCAGTCCATGGAATATAAATTGTGGTGCCGTTCGGGGTGCTGTCTCCTTCAGCCCGACTCCTCAGTCCACCCCAGTAAGCTTTCCCTTGTTCCTCGACGCTTTTCGTCCACAACTCGAGCTCCAGGTATCCACGACGATGTCTGAAGAACCCACATACGCTGCTGCGCCCTTCGATCACGCAAAGGCGGACGTCATCTTACGTTCGTCGGACAACATCGACTTTCGTGTCTTCAAGCTGTTCCTCTCCCTCGCGTCCCCGTTCTTCGAGACCCTCTTCGACATCCCGCAACCTGCCAATGAGGTTGGAGACCAAGAAGTCAGGGATGGACTCGTCGTCATTCCTGTGACTGAGGACAGCAAGACCCTCGATTCCCTCCTCCGCTTCTGTTACCCGTGCACCATGGCAGAGGATCCGAAGCTAGAGGTGTTGAAGGAGGCTGTGGATGTCTTTGAGGCGGCAAGGAAGTACTCCTTGGATGTCATCGAGAAGAGAGCCCGCCAGGCGATCGCCAGCCCGAAGATCCTCGAGGCAGAACCTTTACGGTGCTTTGCGATCGCGCATCGAGGACGTATGCGGGAAGAGACGCTACTCGCTGCGAGATGCACGTTGACGCAGCCGCTCATCCCGTCCTACTTTCAGGAGATCGACCTCATCACTGCCGCCGATCTGCTCTCGCTACTCACCTACCACAAGAAGTGCGCGGATGCCGTATATGCGCTCAAGCTCAATCTTTCATGGATCACCTCTCATTACGAGAGCGAACAGGCCTGCTCTTGGTTGAGCGCTCAGCATTACTACGATGGTAACGTTTGTGGGTGCAGGACGAAAACACCCCGATACAGGTTGTCTCTGCTCAGCTACTCGCCACAGTGGTGGGATGATTTTATAGAGGACGTCTTCACAGCATTGCGAGACAGACCATGCAAGGAAACTGTACAGGCTTCCGCAGAGAAGACAGTGCAGGTGGTTAAAGCGCGCGATTGTGAAGCTTGTTCCCCGAGGGTTACCGAGGGCATGCGCGACTTTGTGGTGTTATTCACGAGGAAAATAGAAGAAGTCGTTTCTCAGGTGAGTCGTGTCTCTATCAGTAGAATCGTCAGGACGCAAACGGCGCCGTTTCTCAACAGATCGAGTTGGAGCTGCAATTCTAGAGAAGTGCAGCCAGAGTGTTTCACAGGTCCGAACGGGCGACAAGCCGGTTCAGTATCCCTATGCCGTGCATGTTTGTATATATAGTTCGCAAGTGTTGTGTTGCGTTAGTCGACCAGCTGCGAGGGTACAGTTCAGCGATCTCCATCTGATGTCGCGTGTCTGCGACCAAAAGCCTGTCCGTTATCCTGACCAACGCTGGGTCCTCCCTTGCTACACATCTCGAGCCAATTGCAATAAATACAGAAGCCGTTATTTCGTCCCTGCGAATAACCTAACGCCTTCGCCGTCGGCGACCCCGATGATCTGAGCCCGTCCCGAGCGCGCGAGCACGCTGATCGCTTTGCGCAGTAATGGTACAGGTATCCCAGAGAGAGGAGAAGGGACGGGCGGATCCGTTATCTCGTAAAACGTCAAAATCGTGTTCAGCTGTCCAGACGCCATCGCCTTTCACGAGTTTGGATCAGCGCGTCTCGGACGGGTGAGGAAGAAAAGGGTCACCCATGCGTGCAACGCCTCTGCCCATTCCTCGGGTTGTCTCCAAAGGAGCAACACGACGCGCGTCTGCTTCGCGGGTTCGTAGACGGCCACGTTCTTGGACACGAGCGCGGCGATCAGGGAAGATAGATACGAAGGGAGGACGCGACCTGGGCGTGGAGGACGTTCGAAGGAGGCGAGTCGGACGAACGTGGGGCGACTCACGGTTGATGCGCTCGTTTCGTAGTATCTCGTCCCAGTCGCTTCCTGGCGCTTCGGCGTCCTCGACGCGAAGGGCGAACAGTCGGCGGTGTCGTGCGTATGCGAGGATGAGTCGAGTCCAGTGATCGGCGAAGAGATTCTGGGTGCTGGCGGTCGGCTGTTCGCTGGTGTGATGTTCATCCCTGCTGCTCTAACTACGAAGACGGTTTGGCCTCACGTGAAGAAGGGCGGTGCGGAATGGATAGATGGCAGAAGGAAACCTGTTTCATCGGTCAGCGAGAAGGGGGACATTCTGCAGGTATCTCGTGCACCTGATGGCATGGTGTGAGGGGTAAGATCCATTCGAACTGACGGTCGACCAGCGATAGTATTACTAGTAGTACATAGTTCCCAGGCTGCGTTATATGGCATACAATGGGTATGAGTGACTACTTGTACATGACGTCCACCGCGTCTCAATTCTTCGAATTCAGCTTCTGCCTTGAGCCAAGGGCGACAGTGCCTTTGATGCGACCCTGTCTATCGATATCCAATGGGCCTCCGGCTGGCAGCTTGTGAGCACCAGTCGATACCGGCATCTTCACCTTGACAATCTTGCTGCCTCCATGTCCGTGCCTTCGCTTCCGCGTCGTCCCAGATGACGGTCCACTTATGGATTCGAGTCCGAGATTCCAGTCAGAGGGAAATCGCGGGGGTGGCGGCGCCTGAGCTTCCTGGGAGGACCATGAGCATTGAACACTGAAACAAATACTCACTTCGAAGGAGGCCCAACTCACCCATCGTCGACCTCTCATCTCGTGATCACTGACTTCACCCTCACTCTCCAATTGCAACTCCAAATCGTCATCGCCGAGGACACATAGATCGTCGCCCTTTACTTTGCAAGCATCGTCTAACCAACCAAAGTCGGGTTCATCTTGACGTAGCATGTCTGGAGCATTTGTATCCACCACCATCAACGACTCCTCCTCTTTCCTAGGTACAAAGTGGCTGGTATTCTCCATCGCCTTTCTTTTCTTCTTCTCAAGGTTGTACTGTGGGCCGTGAGCCAAGAAATGGAAGCAATCGTAAATAAGATACCTTGTGCTTATATTGTTCAGTATACCCTTGGAATTGTTTCACTCGTTCGCGTTCTGCTTGTGCCTCCTTCCGCACCTCCTCCAGATCCCTGGACGTCTTTTGGTTTTCGACTTGCAACTTCGTCACTTCTTCCTTTAGTCGGATGCTCTCCGCTCTCGATTTGGCGGTGTGGTCTGCCTCCTTCGCCAGTCGTTCTTGGAGCTGCTCATATCGATCACGAAGACGGTGGATCGTTTGAGTGTGGAGCAAACTGTCTCGTCTCAGAGTATCGATTTCGTCCTGTAACTCAAGGAGTCGGTCTGAGCAACCTGCGTGGGCGGCCTTGAGTCCCTGTAGTTCCCTGGCTAATCGCGTGTTGGTGGCCTGGACCGTCGATGGGCCACCGCTCTGGCTTCCGGTGGACGGCTGGGCAGGGGCAAGAAAGAGCGGGAACGCCTCTTTCCGCCGGACGGGTTTGCGACAGGTAGGACATGAAAGACCCGATGGGGCGTGGTGAGCGAAATGCTCTTCCAGGCATGGCTCGCAAAATCCGTGTCCTGGCGAAACGCGTCGCGTCAGTGGGCGCGGAAGAACCGGATTGTGGAGCTACCGCATTTGAAGACGAGGATGTCGCTGATCGGGACCGCGTCGAGGTGGATGGGACACTCGACGAGCAAGTCGCCCATCGCGTGTCGTGTGAAAGTCGAGGTCGCGCGTCGCGTCGGCTAACTTTGCCACGTTTCCATCACCTCGTTGCCAGACCACGACATAAAAGCAGCGTTCTCGTGTGGTGCCCGAAGTACCTCAAAGCATGGCTTTCACCATGGCGCCGGCAACCCATGATGAACTCCGGCAAGAAGTAGTCGTCGAGCCGCATGGTAAGGGTTCCTCTGCAACCAGATACTACATCGTTCTATACACGACTGTACCTCGGCCGCCGTCGTTCGCGTCCAAGAGAACAGCAAGACCCTTGATGCCCTGCTTCGTTTCTGTTACCCTTGCACGTTAGCAGAAGATCCGAAACTCGCGGTGCTCAAGGATCTCGCAGATGTCCTCGAGGCCACTCGGAAATATTCTCTCGACGTCATCGAGAGGAAAGCTCTTTCAGCCTTTTCGAACCCTAAAATCCCCGAGAGGGATCCCTTGCGTTGCTTTGCGATTGCGCGCCGTGGGCGTGCGCGGGAGGAAACCCTACTTACTGCCAAGTACTCGCTGACGCAGCCGCTCATCCCTACGCGGTCCCAAGAGATCGATCTGATCACCGCGGCTGATCTGCTCGCGCTGCTTACCTATCACTAACATTGTGGTGTGCATGCACCCGGGAACGACATGTCCTGGGTCAAATCTCATTATAGAAGCCGAGGCTGCGCATGGTTTACTGCAAAGAGACCCGACGTAGCATTTACGCTTGCCCCGGGTTCCCCTCGTAATCCAGAGTGTCGATGCGCAAGATCAACTACATCCAGGTATGAGATGTTTGGTTGCCAGCCGCTCAAGTGGTGTGCTGAGCGTTGCAGCGCAAGGCTGCCCGACTTCCTCTGTCAACATCGCAGAGAACATGCGGGACTTTTCGGAGTTACTGACAAAGAAAGTAGAAGAGGTTGTTTTCAAGGTACGAATCGATATCTTTGCATCACGCTTCGATCCCCACATTTCATTTCTAGATCAATTCGTTATGGTGTTCTGATTCCATCTGACTGTGGGTTTCGAGAGATCTGATGTGATGGTGGGGCTTACATCCTAGATCAGTGCGATGGTGATACTACACTAAAATTGATCAGAGGTTTATTTTCACAATCTAGATTTTGCTTACGGACCTAGAGCTGTTTGCTTTCGTTTGTAGCAGGGCCACACGAGATAGGGGCTGTCGCATAGCGAATCGCCAACTTCTATGCGTTACACCCAGGTTGAAAGCAAGTCTAAGCCATTACTGTGTAAGTTATAATATCATCATCACCCATCGTACGTTGATTGATGGGTCCATGTACATAAGTACCGATGACCTCTGGTTATGCTGAACCACCGTTCGATAACTCGGGAGCGGACATCATTCTGCGTTCGTCGGATGGCATAGACTTCCGAGTATTCAAACTGTTCCTTTCCCTTGCCTCCCCATTCTTCGAAACCGTATTTAATATTCCCCAACCCGTCCAACCAAGCAAGGATCAGGAGTTCAGAGACGGTCTTGCTGTCATTCCATTGACAGAGGACAGCAAGACTCTCGATGCTTTCCTCCGCTTCTGCTACCCGTGCACCTTGGCAGAGGACCCGAAGTTAGATGTCTTGAAGGACGCTTTGGGTATCCTCGACGTTGCCATGAAGTACTCTCTCGATTCCATCGAAATGAAAGTTCGTCGGGCGATCATAACCCAAAAAAATCTCGACGAAGAGCCCTTGCGATGCTTCGCAGTCGTGCACCGAATGCGCTTGCGAGAGGAGACGCTGCTCGCCGCAAAGTACACGTTGACGCAACCACTCGTCCCACCTTGGTTCCCTGAGATCGACTCGCTGACTGCCACCGAGCTTCTCTCTCTCTTCGTCTACCACAAGCAATGCGGAGAAGCCGTATACGCCCTGAGGCTCGATCTGTCGTGGATCACAACTTATTATGGAAGCTCACCGGCGTGCTCTTGGCTGTCTGGCATGAGATATGGCCAATTCGGTGACACCCACCAGTGTGGTTGTGCGAAATCGAATTCGTCCGCCTACAAGATATTCAACGTCTCACTTCAATGGTGGGAAGACTTCATGGAAGAAACGTTTTTGGCGCTGCGAGAAAGGCCGTGCAGAAAAACGGTGCAGACCTCTGCAGAGAAAACGGTGTGGAATGTCAGAGCGCGCAACTGCACGTGTTGCTCCGCTAAGGTCGCCGATGGTATGCGCGACTTTGTCGGTCTATTCGTGAGAAAGATAGAGAAGACAGTTGATCAGGTGAGCTGATCATCGGCGATCATCCCTCGCAAAAACATTTATTTCAATGGCAGATCGAGTTGAAGTTGAGTTTTTGAGGGCGTCCTAGAAACTGATCGAAGGGGGGAAGGGGGTTGCGACTGCATGAACACCTGTCCTCGGTACGTAGCATAGGAAATTGGAATCATTGCAAAGCTCGTTACTTATTATCTATACACACTGCTGAAATGCGTCATTAGATACGGGCATGAGTACGAGTTGTCGCAATCCTTGAGTTGATTCGCCGACAAACAGTGAAAGCAAACAGTCCCCCGCAGACCACCGCAGCAATGCCGGTCACGGCAGTAGCGAAGAAGGCCGTCTGCTCCATCCATTGGGCTCCGTACAGGACTAGGGTTGGTGAGTCAAACCTCCAATCGGCAGACTGCTGCGCTAAAATTTTGGCTGGAAGCGGGGCAGGTCACGAATCCCCCATTCGTCGTGAAATGTGGCCCTCGTCATGCTTTTCTATCGGACGCAATCTATTGGACGTTGCTTTCTCGTCCGTGATGTTCCGCGTCTGTGGCCGCCAGCAAATGTCCATTTCCCCGACCAGAACTGGCCAGAAAAAATGCTTTAGGGAAATCTAGGTTCACCTTATGTACTAAGTGTTGATTTGTCGGCCGGTCAGACAAGTCCGAGGCTCGTACCTCGCATCTTTAATGCTACCACAGGGGCTCCCACTTCCGTCGAAGGCTCTGGAGACGGAGATCGCCTAGCCATTACACACGTTGCTCCAGATTACTGGACCCAGAAGGCACGTGTAGATTTTTGGTCCGTTCGTTCAATCTGTGTGATATCAATTGCAGAAATTAATACGGTTTTGAAAGGGGGTATTAGGTATGTTGTAGTCTGCCAAGAATATCATCGCGTTGACTGGTCAGTCAGACAACCTCGTGCGTACCCCATTTCTTTGAAACTTTCACGGCCTTACACTCTGGTAGAGCCCGGGTCTGGGGACGCTCCGACCACTCCACGTGTTGCTTTAGATGGTCTGCTGCTACTGGAACCGGGAGACGCATGTAGATTTTTGGTCCGTGCGCCGGGTCTGTTATGATTTAAACCAGAGAACCTGATCTGACATTTTCCCTCAGTTCGTCTCCCATACATCGCTACGGTTGGCTTTCATGTCCCACTTGCGTCTCAGTTGATAATGATACTCGACAGATACCTGTGACGATGTCCGATGACCCTACCTATGCCGCTGCTCCTTTCAATCATGCAAAGGCAGACATCATCTTACGTTCTTCTGATAACATCGATTTCCGTGTCTTCAAGCTGTTCCTCTCCCTCGCGTCTCCATTCTTCGAGACTCTCTTCGACATCCCTCAACCCGCTGAAGAAGATATAGATCAAGAGATGAAAGATGGACTCGTCGTCATTCCTGTAACCGAGGACAGCAAGACCCTCGATACCCTCCTGCGCTTCTGCTATCCGTGCACATTGGCGGAAGACCCGAAGCTGGAGGTCTTGAAGGATGCGATGGACACCTTTGAAGCGGCGAGGAAATATTCTCTGGACGTCATCGAGAAGAAGGCCCGGCAGGCGATCGCAAGTCCCAAGATCCTTGAGGTAGAGCCTCTGCGATGCTTTGCGATCGCGCATCGGGGACATTTGCGGGAGGAGACGCTACTCGCCGCGAAATACACGCTGACGCAGCCGCTCATCCCGTCCTGGTTCCAGGAGATTGACCTGATCAGCGCGACCGATTTACTCTCCCTGCTCACCTACCATAAGCGGTGCGGTGATGCTCTACATGCGCTGAGGCTTGACCTTTCCTGGATCACGTCTCACTACCAGAACGCGCATGCCTGCTTCTGGTTGTCTGGACAGCAGTACAGCGGCTCCAGTTATTGTGGGTGCATGTCAAGTACATACGGATACAGGTTGTCTTTTTTCAGCTATTCGCCTCAATGGTGGGGTGAATTTATGGAGGAAGTTTTCGCGGAATTACTGGACAAGCCATCCAAGGAGACTGTAAAGGCGTGCGCAGAGAAGACAGTACAGGCCGTCAAAGGGCGAAATTGTGCGGCTTGTTCTCCCAAGGTCACGGAAGGCATGCGCGACTTTGTGGATTTGTTCGCGCGGAAGATAGAAGAGACGATTTCTCAGGTATGACATCTTCCCTACGGCGATCCGTCATAGCAGATCCTGACGTCAACGCTTTCTTGATAGATCGAGCTGGGATTGCAGTTTTAGGGACGTAAAGTGGAATCGCTGACAGGTTGTCGAGTCGCGGAGGGTGTTCAAGTTCTCAAATCCGAGTCGGAATAGCTGGCGTCTGTACTCTCCATGTTCAAATCTGCGTATCTGTATGCTCTAGATCTGTTCACAGTCCTAGTGCAACCTTTGGTACGAGTTATCGACTGAAGAGCGCTGTAGAGAATTTTCAGTTCTGTGTTTGTCTCGGGGTCGCGGACTTGAACCCGCTAGCTCCGAATCATCCACGCGAAGGGTTGTGTCTACTACGTCCGAGACAACTGTCTTCGCCTTGCGTCATGGTCTAAAAAAGTGTTCTACTTGGAAATTCAAGGCTTGTCATCTTCTAAATCAGCTGAGCCGCTTAAATAACGGTACGTGTTGAACTACATGTTGTGACGGTGCTGACAGTCGGCGCGACTGAAACCTGTTCAGCACAGCCGTCGACCCAGAAAGGCCGCTGGACCACTGCGCAGTTTCGAAGAGATTGCATATAACTTTACCCCAAGCAACTCCAAATTGTTACCGAACGATGTTGTCCTTCAGCGACGTGTGGACAAAATGCCAGCGCTGGTCCTGGACTTACAGAAGCGGTAGGGCTTCCATGTTCGCTAGTAGCCCTTCGAATGGTGAGATGAGTGACCACTTTCTTTGCAAATGTTTCACCGGATCTACTGCGCCGTGGCACACCCCCGATTTCCGATGGTAGGTCTATCGAGCTTCGTTGTCGCTGACATTTTCTCTAGGATGATACCACTTACTCGATCAAACTGTTTATGTATACAGACTTATTTGTGTGGAGCTGACCAGAAACTGATCAGTTACCGACCATGAGACCCTCGCAAAACAATTAATGCAAAGTGCCCAGCATTGGATTCTTCTATTTAGGCCGAGAATCAAGGCGTACGCATGGCACGAGGACCTGGAATTTGTCTACCCCCTTCCCTCAGCATCTCCCTCGTAACCATTTCCGATATCTTGGACCAGGAGAACCAACCACTCACCCATACGGCTCAACGCTCGTGCGATCTTGTGCAGGCGGCGTTCGGACGGAAGAGTAAAGGATGGCTGTTGGGGTGCTTCTGGACCAAAAGACGCGCAAACAAACCGTGGAGTATAAAGTTTGGTGTCGGGTCGCTTTCTTCCTCAGCCCGACTCCCCAGACCACCCAAGTGAGCTTCCTCTCGTTGCACGATGGCTTCAACCCATAATTTGAGCTTCCAGGTATCTGCGACCATGTCCGAAGAGCCTGCCTATGCTGCTGCGCCGTTCGACCACGCAAAGGCAGACGTCATCCTTCGTTCGTCGGACAGCATCGACTTCCGTGTGTTCAAGCTCTTTTTGTCCCTCGCTTCCCCATTTTTCGAAACCCTCTTCGACATCCCCCAGCCTGCTGAAGAAGACGGCGACCAGCAGGTCAGGGATGGACTTACTGTCATTCCCGTGACCGAGGACAGCAAGACCCTTGATACTCTTCTCCGTTTCTGCTACCCGTGCACCTTGGCGGAAGACCCAAAGTTGGAGGTGCTCAAGGACGCCATGGAGATCATGGAAGCTGCGAGGAAATATTCCCTGGATGTCATCGAGAAACAGGCCCGCCAGGCGATTGCTAGCCCCAAAATCCTCGAGGCAGAGCCTTTGCGATGTTTCGCTATCGCGCATCGAGGGCGCTTGCGGGGGGAGACGCTGCTCGCTGCGAAACATACGCTCTCCCAACCGCTCATCCCGTCGTGGTTTCAAGAGATTGAACTGATCACCGCGACCGATCTTCTCTTCTTGCTCTCTTACCACAGGAAGTGTGGGGATGCCGTATATGCGCTGAGGCTCGATCTTTCGTGGATCACATCCCACTACAGGACTTTGCAAGCCTGCTCTTGGTTGTCTGGCCAATATCTCTACAGCAGGAACAGCAATTACGGCGGTGGTCACTCCACTGGTACTTGCAGTTGTCCAAGACCGAATACTCCGAGGTACACACTATTTGATATCTCCCTGCAATGGTGGGAAGACTTTATGGACGAAACCTTTACAACCCTGCGAGACAAGCCTTGCAAAGAGGCCTTGCAGACTTCAGCAGAGAAGACGGTGCAAGCTGTTAAAGCACGAAACTGTATAGCTTGCTCCCAGAAAGTTGCTGAAGGCATGCGCGACTTCGTGGAGCTGCTTTCCGGGAAAATAGACGAGACAGTTTCCCAGGCAAGTTGCATCCCCCACGATGATTCGTCATGCGAGATTCTGATGACATGGTAATATCCATAGATCGAGTTGGAATTGCAGTTTTAAATAACTCAGAGGATGTTTCGAATCGGAGTCAGAATGTCTGTACTACACATGTCGAACACGTATAAATGATTATAGGTCATACTCTTCAAGAGCTCCAAGTCGTCCAGTACGTCTCCTTTGGACAATGCCACTACATGGTATCACTTCGTAATCGTGAGCCACGGCATTGGAAACCTGCTCAATACTTGGGCAATGTGACCCAGGGTCTGCCAGTGACTCGGTCCATCGCATGTACTATCTACTTTGATAGTATGTAACTTAGCCTTTTGGCTCAACGTTTGCTGCCCTACGAGAAAAACCGTGCGGGACAACTGTGGTGAGCCACGCGGAAAAAACCGTACAGAGCGTCAGTGAACATAGTAACTGCCTGGGGTGCTCCGCCGACGTCACGGAGGGAACAGTTACTCGCGAGGAAAGTGGAGGAGGTAATTCCTCGGGTGAGTTCATGTCGGTGTGCTGGCTGGGAGACCCCGCCGACTAACATCTGAGCAACAGATCAAGTTGGATTTCTCTGAGCCAAGCAGAAAAACTCAGAGAGAACGCCTTGCGGTAGGGAGGTTCGAAGAAGGTCAAGAAAAGGCATTGATTTCGTTGGCGGGGTGTACCCTCGGTTCGGGTTTCAAAGTTTCAGCAAATAAAAGCAGGTATATATCCAGGAAACATATTTAACTTGAGAATCGGGAGATCACATGGTGTACACGCTACCAAGCAACGGCGGGACGGCAATGTTTAGTGGAGAGGATGCCCCGGAATACGATTAGGCTTCACGCGTATGGAGAACGGTCACTACGGCCTGTCGGTATCGAGGAAGGCAAGACAAGAGGAAATAGGAAGCACCAAAACCGAGGGACGCGGCTTACATTCGATTGTAGTGCTAACCTTCGGATAAAACACCTGGATCATTCTAAATTTCATTCTTCCCCGCTTTGATCCTGCAAGAAGGCCATGATGCTCGCCCGTGCATTTTGCTGGAGGAATGAGCATCGACTCATCCAGAAATCAAACTTGAGGATACCTTTTTTCGCACGGGCACATTTGCGTCGTCGTCTTCATCCATTGACTCTGCTGACTGGAGTGAGCTAGGCTGCCCCCTTCCGTGTCTCTTTGTCGCTTTATCGAACTCTTGCACGTCCTCTGAGTGAAACAAAACTTGAACATAGGAACTAAGCAATTAAAGTGGCACCCACTGAGCTCTTGTGCCAGCTCCCTCTCTTCTCTGATAGCCTTCGCCTTTTCCATGCTATATCGCGGTGTCATCCCCAGGTCACCAAGAATCGAGTGAAGCCGTTTGATTTGTTGTGAGGGTTTATCTAGTCCCTCGAATTCTTTTTTCCAAACTTTGCGCACACCGCAAGCAAGTACCATGCCCTGGAAAAAAATACTCTTGGATTCAGACCTCTACAAGTGTGCTGATGCTTTACCTTGAGTTTATTCACAGTTTCCTCGTCTTTAGACAGTAGTTCTTTTTTCTTTCCTCGTTTCACCTTCTCATCGTTTTGGGGTTTTGCGGGCTCCTGCTGTGGTTAACATTCAGTGGATAAAGACAAAATCCAATATATACCTTTGCTTGCTTTTTTCGCTTCGTCGGTGGCTCGTCAATGACTGAAGATAGCTCTGACTCCATCTGCACCGTGTTAGCAGAAAGAAAATACCACGATCAGCTACGCACGGGATCCCTTGCCGATTCTTCTGCTTTGGAGTTCGTGCGTTTCGGTGATTCAGTCACGATCATTGGCTTAGAAGTAGAGC
>JBBPMC010000916.1:0-15105 GCA_038090115.1 Strobilomyces echinocephalus
TGTACGGGAACGAGCCGAAAAGCATCGATGGCCAAGTGACAAGTGAGTTGGCCAGACACCGTCTTCCACATGGATCACAGCGCGCAAATGTTATAGACTTGTCGTAAATACACTAAAGATCTCACGCTGCCGGAGCTCCCAGCTCAGCATTACCTACCCATCCACGATGATGTTCCTGTTTTCTGTTCCCGGCGGCGCGCCCTTCCAACCTCGTTTGGCGGCTCTGCATTTTGGAACCCGTCGTCATCGCTATGGGCCCTGCAACGACAATCACCACGCGGTTCGGTGGGCAATGGGCAACGCATCAGTGCTAAGTCGGCCGTGAACGCAAGCGGCCGTTGGCCACGCACACATCGGCATCTTGACATTCCATGCGGATGCTGTCGGAGCGCACAACTCGATCTGGTCAGGGGGGTTCTTCTATGACGGCCTGATGTTCAATTATCAGTTCCAGCTAACCTGGGGCTCACAATGTGTTGCGGTGAATTTCTTGATCGTTTTCTCTGTCGTTTCTTGCGCTCACTCGATCTACTCATGGATAACATTGCTGGCAGCTTTCGCTTCGAAGCCGACTACATACGGCGACTCGGGCATGTGCACGTGGAGTCTGGGATCCAGGCACCACAGGAGGGCACCCGCAGGCGAGATCGCTGCCACATGCACCCCTGATTCGGAATTCTTGTTGGTTCAGGAACTTGTATCAGTGTCCTCGGTAGTAGACACCTCCAACGCGTCACCTTGAAGCTTCTCGCCTTGGGCAAATGATAACTATCAAGCTTTGATCAGTCTCAGGGATAAATTTCCAAGTGGTAGGATCGATTCAGGATCTAGTCTCCAGTAGGACGAGGCGACCGAGCCCTTAGAATCTACGGGAACTAGACCGCAGAGAAATCATGCATGGTAAGACCCTTGAACCACATGCAACATAGGTCCTTAGACTCACCGGTAAAGGTGCGCATTTCACTCCAACGGAACTTGTTTGACTAGGTTGAAGCCTTTCCAAAGCGAGGATGGTCGGCTCTCATTGACGGGACGCCGAACTTCGCTACATTGTGCAGAAATGCGGCTTTTTGTCGACTCACTGACCGAGCTCGGGACGTCCATCAAGCCTAGGAATTTCAGACCTGTCGCGTGCTCTAACTGTGGGCCCCGTCCGGGCGACCCTTCGATACCACTGCGAGATAAGACGTGGGATATCACGGTGTCAGTTTTTCTCGACCGGCACGGGCCCTGACTGAAAATTCATTTCTGGCATGACGTACTTTACTCAGATTCATTCAAGGACAGGTCTCATTGTTCAGTAGCTGCTGAGCTCTGAGCTCAGTTGCGCGACTCGGAAATATTATTAATGAGTCTCACGAAACCGATTCACATGGGACTCAGCGCCAATGCTGCCGTCTACCATCGAATACTTGCCAAGTGTAGTACGTACTATAATTTATTCTTCAGTTTGGATATTCATGAGGACGACTTTGCAGTCTGCATTGAGTGCGGGGTGTCTCCCGGGACTGCAGAGGACTGCTAACGTCACGAGAACGAGGTGCGGCGTATGCGGGTCACCCATATATACTAAGACAACCTGATCATGACCTTGTGAATGCTAGCGCTCAGGGTTCAGAGCTGAGTTTTTTAATCGCACACTTACAAATGGAGCAAGCCTGTATGACTTTATAACCCCATCAGTAAGTACTTATCGTTTGTGGACTGGTGATTCTGCACAGCATCACGGAAAAACCAAGCTGAACAGTGGACACTTCTCAGGACGATGAGATCAACACGTAATTAAGATGAGTTGTACTCGGGGTTTAGGGCTGTCATGTTTTCCCATTCTCACTAATCAGACCTCTGCTTCTTGCCCCCTGCACTCCGCAAGTCATGTCTGCACCCCCAATATTTCTCAGCCAGGTTTTCATTCGCAAGTACGATTCATCCACTATAGTCACATCTTCTGACTGATCCTCTCATTGAAGACTGGCTGCGTTTGCAGGCGGCACTTTTCTTCTATATGACTACCTACTTACTCTCCCACTCGAGGTACGTCTTTGCCGAAACTATGCCTCAGGTCCTTGAAACATCAATAGGTAGCACATATCTGGGACGGTCCTCGGACGATCGTCAAGATGATATTCCTGTTTAACCGATACTGGACTCTGATCGGGCAGACATTTATAATGCTGGAGGAGACAGGCTACCTGAGTCGTAACTCTGAAACAGTGTGTGTTTATTCGTCACCTGTTGATCGGGCTCAACCTCTCACCAGTTTTGCGTGGGTTTTACGCTATGCCTCCCTTTTCTGGCCTCCATCTCTATTACAGCGATCCAACGTGAGTACGCCAGTCGCATTTCAAACTACGTCTGTCACGATCAACCTCAGTTTTAGTTGTGATGCGCGCTTGTGCAATCACGGGATTGAGGCGCGCACTTGTGTTGGCATGCTACATGCTATACAGTCTGTATTCCTTGGCGATCTTTGGCGTTATATTTTACTTCATCGTTGGTGCCGGCCGTGAGTGCAAGTCATCGAAATTTTGTTGGTATACCTCAGCCCTCAGCTTGGCAGCCCTACCCTTCGACCATCTAGAAGAAACTGGTATATGCATCACCCCCGCACCCCGTAAGGCTTTCATCTGCCATGCTATTTTCTTGATCCCATCCCTTCATTTGTAGCCCGCCTCGTAGGTCTCTGAGTTGTTTTCCTTATAACATGTTGAAAGCCGTTGCAAAATTAAATCTCGCAGTGGACAATCATGTTCCCACTGTGAGCGCATAGTCAGTCAGTGTCTCACCTAACGTCTCATTCCCAGAACAGACTCTCCGTTGATGGCTTCATGTTGTTGGCCGTATACTACAGTCTCCACCGGATGTCCAGAGGGACCAGTGGCATTCATCATCAATCCCGGTTGATGCGAGTTCTCGCGCGTGATGGTGAGATCATTCATCGTGAATCGTGATTACTTGTTTTTGACGTCTCGTAGCTGCTTTATTTTTCATTGTAAGCATTTCAGAGGCGTGCTCCGATCACCCTCTAACACGCTCTCGAGGCAACCGCTGTCCATTACTCACTTTGCATCGTCTGCTGGTATGTTTGTGTTATATGACCTCCCTGCTTACCTTACGCGAGAATCCGATTACAGGACAGTCTACAGCGAGGTAAGGATAATATTACACCATCCGATCGACGCTTCCTGGGCTCACGAGAGATCGATGATACAATCTAGGATCCAAGAAACATGCTTCAACAATCGTAAGGAGATTCAACCACACACCTCCCATCTTCTCATGTGGTTCCTGACTCGACGCCCGATCACAGGCTCTCGGTCCCGCTGATCAGCATCACAGGACAACGTCTCGTGCTTAACATTCGACGGCTCCGTACACGACAGGCTTCGAGAAGCGTTTTCAGTCGGGAGGTAGATAGACAACTTGCGTAATCCAATCAGACCCGAAGCTGACGGTCCACTCCTCCTTGGGCTTCGGGGAAAAACCAGCCTGAGTGGTATGACGACGCGTGATATATCGGCACGTATTGCGATGCCAATCAGTGCAGGGCCGGACAGGCAACGCGTGCGAGCTTGAGAGCAGCGAGGTCGAGAGACTAATTAAGTTATGAACTCGAGCCCGAGTTATGTACCATACTTGTTCTGAGTCGTAAAACAGCGTCAGAGATCGTGTGTCGTGGGGAACCTGCCTTGGCCCAGATTGAAGGAGTGCATCAATTGATAAGACGTCAGGCTCAGGCCAGGCTCAGGTTGGAGGACAGGTTCGGGGGGCAAGCCCAGGTAAGTTCAGGAGTTGAACCCCTATCATTGGAATCGCAATTTGCGAGTACCTTGTGATGAGTCCCTTTGCGCCACGGTACTTGTCTGGTAGAGTCAAGAGCGCCTGACCCAGTCACGAAATCTCTACAAGGACCGAAATAGACTCGCTCTGCGCAATATTCATCACCGTATCGGGTCTTGCTGGTGTCGAGCACGTTCCTAATCGAATACGAAGACTCTGATATCGGAGCAAGTCATCACCAGTCAATCGGGTCAAGCACGCGCTATCTCCCACTATTCGAAACGACCACCGTTTCTTGTCTACCCCGTGCCAGTGGTCAGGATCATCGCATCGCGTGGGCGCGGATTGCACACCATGTATTGGGGTCACCCGAGGCGAGAGGGAGTCCGCGTTAGTTGCCACATCGACTGAGCGGAGATTCAAAGTGTGCAATGTGCGTCTCCCATTAGACAAATGCCGATCAATGTGGATTCTATCAACGGGACCCCCATTGCGCCACTTAACTCAGTGGGTATGACTATCGTATTTCTGCAGTTTGTGTCCCTTTGCGCCACGGCTCTTGTCGAAGCAAAGAGCGCCTGACCTAGTCACGAAATCCCTACAGGGACCGAAATAGACCTACATGCAACACTCTGCGCCATATTCGCCACTGTATCTCGGGTCTTGCTGGCGTCGAGCATGCTCCCGATCGAATACGAAGACTCTGATAGAGCAAGTCATCACCAGTCAATTGGGTCAAGCACGCGCTATCTTCCGACTGCCGTGTTCGAAACGACCACCATGTCTTGTCTAGCCTGTGTCAGTGGCTAAGATAATCTTACCGCGTAGGTGTGGATTGCGCGTCATGCGTTGTGGTCATCCAAGGCAAGAGGTCCGAGCTAGTGGCCGCATGAGTACCGGCAGAGCGTGGATTCAAAGTGAGCAATGAGCGTCTAGATTTAATCCGGTGGCTTAAAACTTCGTCCCATCAGACAAATGCCGACCAATTTTGGACCTATCGCTACTGTAAACAACCCCACTGGCAATTGCGCCGTTACTATAACCATCGCAGACCCGATGTGGAAAAAACTAAAATGGTGATGAGCTTGCTAGGGACCCTGGTCAGGCTGTGGGCACATTGGCGTGGAAATACGATCTCTCGGGGGATAAAAGCTTGACATCCTGCCAAGCATAAGGCACTCCGCACCTCGGTTTCGCCTCCTCTCTATCATGGCAGAACCCTATCTCATCGCCGGTGTCACCACTGGTGTCTATACTCGCCTAGAGCTGAAGGACCTCCAGGAGAACGAAATTCAGTGGTCCCTCTTCATCCAGGGTTTGACTAAGGTCAGTGAAATGGAGCAAGGCAAGCCTAATGGCTGGATGGATATATGTAAGTGCATTGTGATGCGAAGTCGATCATCACTTAACGCCGAGCCCTCCTCAGCGTCCATTCACGGACTTCCCTATGCTCCATGGAGGTAAGATCTACTGTGTATACACTTAGGCACTGCCAGACGCACTACCTGCAGCGGTGATCCAGATGGACCGCAGCAATCCGCCTCGGAGACATGGGGAGGTGAATTACTGTTCTTCATTTAAAACTGTCGGCGCTGACGAAATTTGCATCCCAAGGTTATTGTTACCATGCTGGTCAGTACTCTCCTGTCGGATTTCTGAAGGCACACTGATACACCAGACGACAGCGGCTCTTTTCCCACCATGGCATCGTGTTCTGCTGTTGTTGTTAGAGGTTCGTCGCACATTCCTACCATAGTAATCCAATCGCACTGACATACTCGAGTAGCAAGCAGTGGTCAACGAGGCGATTGCGATTGCTTCTGGACTCAACAACGATGATTGGAAGGAAGCTGCAAATCAGCTCCGTTTCCCGTGAGTCACGCCCGGACTCGCCAGCATCGATGCTGACGTGTTCTCGAGATTCTGGGATTGGACTCTCCCCGAGACTGCCCAGGAAGGCATCCCGAAGGTCTTTCAGGACGAGACACTCGAAATTGTCACTTTAGACGGCCCAAAGGTCGTCCCTAATCCCTTGCAGCACTACAAGTTCGCTTCGAACCCGGGTGAGGTAAAAAATGCGGAATATATGGCCAAATGGCCGAGGACCTTTCGCTGGGTCAAGTACGAGGAACGCGAGGACCCACAGGAGGAGCAGTATGACCAGGCTCTGAAGTGAGCCATATTGTGGAACAGTTTTTTTGCGGTGATACCGAGTGTCTGTCACCAGGGCATTTACGGAGAAGGTTGACATTACTGTTGGCAATTCGGACCCAAGAACACTCATGCTTCTTGATGAGCTCAGGAGCAAAGTGGCCGCCCTGTTCACGTATGATCTGACGGTTGATAAACCCGGATACGGCGGAAACATGTAAGTCGGTTGCGTGCGCTAGGAAATGGCTCACCCCTTGTGCGCTCTAGGTGGGATTATTTCTCAAACACTGGCCCTAAGGCCGACAAAGTGATGGAAACGATGCCTGGTATGCTCTTTAGACTGCTCTTACTATGTGTTATAATCTCTTACGACCCATCTAGGATCACTGGAGGAGCCTCACAACGAAATGCATCTCCACTGTGGGGGGGATGGGTCGATGGTACGCATCTCGCAGTTTCCACTCGCACGTATACTAATTCACCGCAGTCTATGAACGAATATGCAGGTACCTTCATCTACATCTTTGCTGGGCGTATTCCGTATTGAATACTTGTAGGGTTTGATCCGATTTTCTTCCTGCACCACTGCAACGTTGATCGGCTCTATGCCTTCTGGGAGTACCTCTATCCAAAGTACTGGCTCGAAAATGGTTGGGAGAACGTTGAAACCGGGGAGAGAATTCCATTCGGTATGATTTCCGATTCCGCATCTTTGGCCGATCATTCATCCCCTGCAGTCACCGACGACGGGTCGTTCTTCCAGGAACCAGGTGCTGAGGTGAACAATGTCACCGAGTGCCACCCTTTCCGCTACGATGCGTCTACGTATTGGACCTCAGAGAATGCACGTGGCCTGCTGAGCGACAGTTTCAATAAACGTAAATGGTTTTCTTTCTTTTATGACCTTGTAACAAACTTCCCTCAATAGATTACACGTACCCCCCCATTAAAGACCCTCAGTCGGAGGACGAGGTTAACGTCCAGAACACTTACGATCCGGATGACCTCGATCTCCGAGAGAAATACCGACGCATCCTCCATGATCATTTTAGTCCGGATCTCACGAGCGTTGCTGAACACCACCAGAATCTCTCTGATCAGCTCTCGAACCTGTTCTCTGCATCTGAACCTGAACCTGGATCCGCTGTCCTCAATCTTCTCATGCAGAAAACGGAAGAAGGCCTCATCCGTAGTATATCCCAGTTCTACGTTGTTGGAGAGCTTCCGGAGTTTGCATTCCTCGGGTCGTATCGTCTCGAGCTTTACCTACGCAACAGCGGTGAAGAAGGCCCCGCCATCAACAGCATCTCAGTGCTCGGGCGTGCAGATCCAGATAGATGTGCTGCCTGTGTCAGGCGACAGGCCGCAGGAAGCACTATCCGTGGTCACATGCCTCTGCACCCTCATCTCGTTATTTACTTGGTCAGTCGACTCGAAAAAGTTCAGCTCGCGCAGATCACCGAGTTGACACACCTGGCTGCTGCGCTCGACGCGAGCTTCGGCATGAGACTGGTGAAACCAGATGGGACTCGACTCGCCACCGCCACCGCAGACGGGGGCCTCATCGCCAGCCTTCAGAACCTGGACACTAGCAAGGCGCCCAGGCTGTCGCTTCACTCACAAGTCCTCGAGTTCGATCGCGCGAGGTCTGCTGTGCCAGTCAAGTTTGCTGAGCCGATTAGGTTCCATAGCAAGAAGGATTACCATTCGTTTGGCGCGAACTTGACTTGGAAAGCGCTCTAGGTGACTCCTGGTTTACGAGAACGGTGTTCGTCGCAATGCTTACTTTCCGAATCGCCCGTCCACAGGTCCAGACACTTGGAGGTTGTGCATGCACTTCAACGATAAAAATCCGTGTCTCCCGTTCTATTCCACAGATAATCGAGAAAAGAAGCCAAAAAAGATGGAAAATGGAGGAAACAAATGCCGGGTCGTTTAGTGTTCTGATGTGTTGTCTTGCCGAGCGGTTGTGACCACGATTGTACGAATATTTGTCTAGCGAAGAAATTGATGTGGTCCGTGGATACTTGACTCCAACGTGATCGATTATAATCTGGAGAGCGTGAAACGGCCGATTCAGGCTGGTCGGTCGGCGCGAAATACGGTACTCTCCTTTCGTTCTCCACGCCCTCTCACTCCTTTCGCTCGCCGTCCCCTCGCCTTGTCGTTGAGCGTAGGCAATTCTCAAATGCATAACCGAGGCGAATCCTCAATAGTACGTCCTGGCAGCGCGCCTCCGTCTCAACCCCGTCCAGCTGCCAAATAAATCGCACAGAAAGTCGAGGCGGGCTCCATTGGCGACGGATGAAAGGGGTACATCGTCCGCATCGCGGGCTGAAACGACGAACAGGTGTTCTCCACGAAACAAGGTGTCCTCCTTCCCCATCGTTTCCGTCTCCTCCTTGTCGATGGGCACTCGTGCTACCGCATGCGTCGCAAGGGTAAACGCAAGCGCAAGTCCGTCCGTGGCTGCATCATCGGTTCTGACATCGTCGTCCTTCCCCTCGTCGTTGGCAAGCAGGGTGAGGGCGACATCCTAGGATTGGCCAACAACGTTCTTCCCAAGCGACTCGGTCCCGAGCGTGTGACAAAAATCAGGAGGTTTCTCAACCTGAGCAAGGACGACGTCAGAAAGTACGTCGTCCGACGGGAGGTCAAGAGCTCGAAGAAAGAGAACGCGAGACCCTACACCAAGGCGTGAGTCGCGACACAGCCCGTTGACTTCTTCTGTTCACGTTGCTTCCAGACCTAAAATCCAATGACTGGTCATGCCCACGTCTGCAACACCGCCATCACCTCCGTGCTCTCAATCGCCGCCGGTTCCACCGCCAGAAGGAGCAAAAGGCAGAATACGAGTACGGTCCTATTCGAGTACTCGTATTTATGCGCTTACCCGACCTTCCAGCGTCATCCTCCAAAAGCGTCTCGCAGAGAAGAAAGCCAAGGTTGCCGCTGTCAAAGCCTCACATAAGTCGCAATGCCACCCCCAATCACGATATTTACTCCCTTGTCCCAGGACCGCCTAAGCATCACACCTTGCCTGTCTTAGGCTACTTTTCATGCTTATGTCTTTGGAATATTATTTTGCATGAAACGGGCAGACACTCGCCGATGATGCTCGAGAAGGCAATCGTCCTAGCCGTACAACGTTGAACGTTTGATCGATCGCATCTGTTATGCACGGCAATACTCAAATACACGTCTCAAACCTACTTGCATCTAGAATTGATCTGCCTCCTACAGCCGTTTGGGTAAATAGTGGCAGTCGCGCCAAATTTTGTTGATTACAGAGAGTAGCGTACCTTACGTATACGTTTGCCAACTTCGAAGCGGTCCGTTCGGATCCGAGGATCCAGACAGATTTTTTCTTCCGTGGACCGTGACGCCACGGTGCGCCGTGATCATTCTCATGGGCACTTGCCAGTGGTTATTTCTTTTAATCGAGATCCCGTTCTAAGATATTGCCGTATGCCGGATGAGGTACCAGCTCATGCCGGTGATTCTGTACAGCACGAAAAACCAAGCTGGAAGCCTCTCTGAGGACGATGAGACCAACACGTAACCAAGACGGCCCTGACTCTAGCTGCACTCGGGATTTTGAGCTGTCGCGTTGAGTCTAATTCCCACCAGACCTCTGCTTATTGTCCTCTGCACTGGGCCGCAGGTCATGTCTGTACCCCCAACATTTCTCAGCCAGGTTTTCATTCGCAAGTGTGATTCATCCACTATGGTCACATCATCTGACTGATCCTCTCATTGAAGACTGGCTGCATTTGCGGGGGACACTTTTCTTATCTACTTACTCTCCCACTCGAGGTACGTCTTTGCCGGAACCATGCATCAGGTCTTTGAAACATCAATAGGTAGCACATAGTATCTGTGACGGTCCTCGGACGATCGTCGGGATGATATTCTTGTTTAACCGATACTGGACTCTGATCGGGCAGACATTTATGCTGGAGGAGACAGGCTACCTGAGTCGTAACTCTGAAACAGTGTGTTTTCCTCGTGTTTCTTCGTCACCTGTTGATTGGGCTCAACCTCTCATCAGTTTTGCGTGGGTTTTACGCTATACCTCCCTTTTCTAGCAATCATCTCTATTTCAACGATCCAACGTGAGTGCGTCAGTCGCACCACAAAGAATCTTTGTGATGGCCATCTTCAGTTTTGGTTGTGAGACGTGCTTGTGCAGTTGCGTGATTGGAGCGCGCACTCGTGTTGACGTGCTACACATTATATATTTTATATGCCCTGGCTTTCTTGGCGGTTGTATTCTACTTCTTCGTTCGTGCCAGCCGTGAGTGCCAGTCATTGAAATTCTATTGATAGAGCTCAGCCCTGTGGGTAGCACCGCCTTTCGACTATCTGGAGGAAACTGGTATATGCGTATCGCCACCACCCCGTATGGCTTTCATGTGCGCCGTTTTCTTGATCTCATCCCCTCATTTCTAGCGCGCCTCGTAGGTCTTATTTCCATAATAACATGTGGACAGCTGTTGCAACAATCGAACTTTGCAGTGGACGATCATGTTCCTAGCGTGAGCGCATAGTTAGACCCTATTGGCAGGCTGATGTCTCATTCCCGGCAGACTCTCCCTTGATATCTTGCTGTTGTTGGCCGTATATTACAGTCTTTACAGGATGTCCAGAGGGACCAGTGGCGTTTACCATTCACGATTGACGCAACTCCTCGCACGCGATGGTGAGACTATTCATTGCGAGCCATGATTACTTGTTTTGACAAGTCCCATAGCTGCTTTATTTTTCATCGTAAGCAATTCGAAGGCATGCCCGAACCACCGATCTCGCCCTTCTAAAGGCAACCGCGCTCAACTACTTGCTTTGCATCATCTGTTAGTGTGTCTGTTTAATGTGACATCCCTTCTCACCTTACGCGAGAATCCGACTGCAGGACCGTCTACAGCGGGGTAAGGATAATATTACACCATCCGATCGACGCTTCCTGGGCTCACGAGAGATCGATGATACAATCTAGGATCCAAGAACACGCTTCAGCAATTGTAAGGAGATTCGACCACTCATGCCTCCCGGTCTTCCCATGTGGTTCCTGACTCGACGCCCAATCACAGGCTCTCGGTCCCGCTGATCAGCATCACAGGACAACGTCTCGTGCTCAACATTCGACGGCTCCGTACGCGGCAGGCTTCAAGAAGCGTTCTCAGTCGGGAGATAGATAGACAACTTGCAGCGATCCAATCGGACCCGGCGCAGACGGCTCACTCATCGGACTTGGGCTCGAGCTGAGTGGACTTGGAGGAAAACGAGCAGTGCCATGACGACACACGAGATCTCAACATGTCTCGCGGTACAGACCAGGGCAGGATAGGCTGCGCGTACGAGAACAGCGAGGCCAATACCATCTCCTGCGTGCATTGAACGCGATGTTATGAACTCAAGTTACCATACTTGTTCGTCCTAATTATACTATAGTACAGCTACCTGCAAAACCCGGATCGTGTCCGTCGGGACGTTTTCAATCGCATCCAGTGGCCCCGCCCTTCGGGCCATTCCAATGCAGAATATAATGAACTGGATACAACTGTTACTTATGTACTTGTCCGTAAATGCACTAAAGATCTCATCCCCCTGGAGGTGCAGGCTCAGAGTTACCTTCCTCTATAATCATCTCCGTGTTTTCCGTTTCCGTCGCATCTGGTGGGACTCCAGCCACATTTGGCGTTTCCTCCAGCGCGCCCGACGGAACTACCCCTGGAGCCACCGCCATCGCGGCCTGCTCGGTCATTATTCCCTCCATCTCCACTTCCGTACCATCGGGTTCAGCCACATCAGCCTCGGTCTCCATCTCCGCGATCGCCCGTCTGCGGAAATGAACGACCATCAGCACCATATAGAAAGCACAAAAACAAGGACACGCACGCATAGGCATCTCGGCAGTCCTTCCGGATACTCGGTGTCTTCCAACGTTGTCGACGTGACGTCGGAGCGAGCAGCTCGGCGTCAAGATCTGATTACAGGGGAGGTCAGGACAAGACGACACCGTCCTCGATACACGACTCACCATTGTCTTCGCCGAGGAGTAGGAGCCGCGTCGATCCAAGCCATTGCCTGTTGAGCACGACGCGTCAGTTCGCGCCATCGACGGCCGATACATACGCATACCACTGGGACGCTTTGTCATAGAATTGAACTAGATGCACAGGACCGTCGTTGCCCCTACGTCCGGCTTCGCGTAGTTTCTTCACTGCAGGCGGAATACGTTCATCGTCTGGCTCATAGACGACCGCTGGCCACCATGGGTAGGTATCTGATAACGACGTCAGAGATCGTGTGCTGCTGGGAACGGCTAAGACGAACCTGCTTTGGCCCAGACTAAGGAAGGCACCGGTTAGTGGGAGGTTACCAATGAGTGATGACAACACTCGCCAAGTGTCCCTCCTTCCAGGGTCTTGCCCTCCGGAAGAACAACTTCACCGGGTCCAGCGGGTCGTAGTGCTGTAGTGGAGACGGGGACAGGGGGAAGAACGTCTGAAGGTCTTTCTTTCGCACCCGCGCCTCCTTCCTCTTCGCTCTCTAGCTCGCTTAGAGAGGACAAATCGGAATCACGTCCCTCGACCTTGTCGTGGGCGGACGGCTGAGGCTGCGAAGGTGCAACAGCAACAGCAACGGCGGCGGCGGCTGCCGCGGCTTTCTCTGCCTTTCGGCGTGATGCTTTCTCTCGACGCGTCGCCGGCGTATCCAACTCTTCGATGATGATCCTGCCACCCGACGCAAAAATATTCGTATACGGATCTCTTGGAATCGCAGCGATGCGCGCTTCCAGCTCAGCTTGCGTCTCTTCGTGATCTTCTGGCTCTGGCTCCGCTTCAGGGGAAGGCTCGAGGACGGGTTCGGGAGCAGGTTCGGGAGCAAGTTCGGGGACAGGTTCGGGGATAGGTCCCACGGGGAGTTCAGACACAGGTTCTGGGATAGGTTTGGGGGTAGGTTCCGAGGGGAGTTCGGGGGCAAGTTCGGGGACGAGTTCGGGTGTAGGTTCCACGGGAAGTTCAGGCACAGGTTCTGGAGCGGGTTCTGGAGCGGGCTCAAGGATAGGGATAGGTTCAGGAACAGGAACAGGAGATCGTGGTTGTGGTTCAGTGACAGTTTCCATGTCAGGTTCGCGGGCAGGTTCCAGGGTGGGTTCCGGGACAGGTCCCAATGCAGGTTCGGGAGGGCGGTGGATAGGGGCGAGGACAGGTATTGTTTCGGAGACCGGCTGAGCGACAATCTCAGGAGAGGATTCAGGAACAGATTCGAGAGCAGGGGCGGGAACGGCGGCAGAAAGCTCTTCTTCTGGAGGTTCGACGTTCATCGGAACATCCATTTCTGCCTTTTCTTCTACCGTCAAACCCGACGGTCCGGCAACTTGCTCGGGAAGAACCATTGGATGTATGGTCTGATTCTCAGACGCAGTCGTACTAATTGTCGACAGCTTCGACGTTGCGCGCTCTACAGAGATAAACGTTAGAGCAGTGACGAGTGACGGTCCTTTGGCCGCGCACCCGTTCGTATCCGTTTCTTTGGCGGGGGCAGCAGTTGTCTATCGACAGGCTGCCTTCCCCCTCGTTTGTGTCCTGTAGGCAGAATCCAGCCCGCATCGAACATCTTGAACGAACCCTGGCTGTCCACGTCTTCAACTAGCTCTGGTTGACCCGTCGTTCGTGCCTTGGAAGGTCTCTTGTTCGCTTCTCCAGCAGCAGTTTCTTGTACTTCTTCCATCGGCTCAGCCACAACCCCGCCCGCAGCTTCCGCCTCGAAGGCGGCAACAACAGCAAGCGCACGCCGAGTACGGGGAGCGCGGAATCCAGGCGCAACATCGAAGGCACTGGGTTCAGCGACTTTGGCAACTTTCGCACCCTTCTTTTTGCTTGGTTTTTGCTTGGGCGGAGGGGGAGGCGGAGGGGGTTTGATCTGTCCGAGCTCATAATCAAAAAGAGAAGTAAGCGGATCAGTCTCGAGCACGAGACTAATTGCGTCTTGTATATGTTCTTGGGAAACGAGAAGCCGTAACGCGTCTAGAGGCAATTCGAAGTCACCAATAGAGGCACCCGTATCATCGACCGGTGGATGTTGGTTACGCAACGAGACCAACTCGTCAAGGATAGGATGAATAGTTGTTTGCATTCGCTGAGCGGTCCTGTAAAACGATGTTCCATGTTTATTGTATAGGATCGCGTTGGATAATACGAGCTCGATGTCTCCCTAGGATAATGAAAGCTGATCGTATAACACGGTTCTGACTCGACGACTCACTTTGAAAGTCTCGAAATCCCAGTATTCGTGTCGATCTAGCTTTGCATCGATGGTGTCCCAGGTCATGGGGTTCTTGACAACCTCGTAGTAGTCGGGCACTTCTGTTTTTGATACAGGATGCTTGAACAGACCGTTTCGGTCGAGGCTATCAGTAATTCTCGTGAACGACACATCCAATCCCACGCTATCGAGTACTTACGCAAGGATCTTCTCGAAAGCGAGGCGCATAGGCGGCAGATGAGGAAAGAGTGTGGCATCCAGCACCTTCTGTATAGCTTCGACTTGCGCAAGCTTCCGGCTCTCTCGTTTGCGGGAGAACAAGGTTAACTGATGAAGCACCTCGAGATCTCCTCTGACGTGTTTTAGGTGCTGTACCTGGTTCAATCATACGGCGACATCCTTGTAATACGACACGTACCTCGAGTTTCAACGTCTTCTCCTCTTCGCTTAGTATCTTGCCAATATTCGAAGCAGTCCATGGCTCGAGATGCAGCCTCTTTAACAACGGTGCACCGCGTCTCGCCTCGCGCTTCAAACTCCAGTACTTGCAAACCATCTGAACGAATTCAGGTTTCTTGCGTACGTTGATCTTGCTGATGTAATTGATGATGCGATCAACGATGATCTGAGGAACAAGAGGAGGACCGGTTTTGTACGCCTTGGCATACGCTCTGGCAGTTTTAGACAACTTAGAGCTTGGGCTAGAAATGACGCTGTCGTGTGCGAGAGCATTGAGACGTGTCTCTGCCTGTTCTTTCTGTATACACTCGTGAATAAACCGGACCGAAGGGAATTACGCGGCCGTTCCATACCGAAAGGTGCTTCTCGCAATAACATGTGAGTGTCCCGGGTTCCGTGCCTTGCGTGCTTTTCATGGGCATAAGAAGCTTCTCCTTCCTTGCG
>JBBPMC010000917.1:0-15098 GCA_038090115.1 Strobilomyces echinocephalus
TCTACATCTGATGTTTCTTCCTCAACTCCTGCAGCTGACTGTATGTCAATGTCGCCTTCAGTGCTGTCAGGGGCCATGCTACTGGTGTGATTTTCCATTTGTTTACCGTTGCTCGAGTTGTCCGTTGTCTGGTTCACTGTGGTGGATTGGTCATTGTTGATTCACTGCTTCTTTGCTGTAGTACTGTCCTCTTGCAACAGACGCCGCTTGCCCTTGGACCACTTCAAGAGCAAGAGCTTTTTCTGTTGGGCGGGGGATCCATTTTCCGGCCATGGTGGTATAGGAGGAAAATTGTCTGTTGCTGTGTCTCGTGGAGCCTGTCAAATGTTTACCCCTGGAATGCAATTTGTTGGCTGCTAACAATACACAGCACGTGGTACAAGCATAGCATTTGAGTTGTCTGTTAGAAGTGTACTATGAGTTCTCATGGGTACTGGGTTTGATACGGGTATACAGATCCCAACCTGTACCCGTACGCATAGGTACCTGTACCTGAGACCTGCCACGGGTACCTGGTACCCCTGCATTTCCCTAATCATGTTTTCCCAGCCACAAATGGTTGCCAACCGCCCCTACCACGCCTTTTCGAGCCCTAGCACTCGTCAGTCACTCCTGCTGTGTTTTCTCAAGCCTGAACAGTTGCTGGTCGCTCCTACTGCAATTTTCAAGCCCGAGCACTTGTTAGTTGCTCCTGCCATGTTTTCTCAACCCCAGGCACTTGCCGAAACTCCTACTGTGTTTTTTTGTGCCCAATCGCTTGTCAGTCGCCTCCATTGTGTTTTCTCAAGCCCAAGCACTCACTGGTCACCTCTACCACACGTTTTTGAGCCCTAGCGCTTGCTGGTAGCTCCCATTGTGTTTTCTCAAGCCCGAATGCTTGCCAGTCATCCCCACCACTTTTTTTCAACCTCGAATGCTTGTCAATCACTCCTACCATGTTTTCTCGAGCCTGAGTGCTCGTCAGTCACTCTCACTGTGTTTTCTTGAGTCCGAACGCTCACCAGTCATCCCCACTGTGTTTTTCAAGCTCCAGTGCTCGTCTGTCACCCCTGCCATGTTTCTTTGAGCCTGAACACTTGCCTGTCACCTCTGCCATGTTTTTTCAAGCCTGAACGCTTGTCAGCAACTCCCGCCATATTTTTTCAAGCCTGAATGCTTGCCAGTCACCCCCACCGTTTTTTTCAAGCCTGAATGCTTGCCTGTCACCCCCACTGTGTTTTTTGAGCCCAAATGCTCATCAGCAACCCCCGCCATGTTTCTTCGAGCCCAAACACTTGCCTGTCACCCCCACTGTGTTTTTTGAGCCCAAACACTCATCAGCAACCCCTGCCATGTTTTTTCGAGCCCGACTGCTCATCTCATGGGCACACTGTTTTGACCGCCATGACTTAATTGTAGCACACTATGTAATTAGGTATATAATAATATATTGATTTAAACTTCTTGTGGTCGTTTGAAAATAGTGTGATAAAAAGTAATTAGAAGGGTTTGTAATACTTGTAATATTTGTAGGGTCTGTACGGGCTGTACACAGGGGTCTGTGCGCTGTATGGTCTGTACATAGGGGCTTGTGCACTGTACAGGCTATATAGGGGCTCACACACTGTACAGGCTGTGAGCCTGTCATGTCATGTCACAGTGGCTACACAGAGGGGGACCTCTCTGTGACTCTGTGATACCTGTACTTGGTTGGGCAGTACTGTCCAATACATTCTGAATTTGCTGATGCACTACAAAGACCTTGGATACAACACCTGAACATTCCCAGGCTAGGAATGATTTTGAATCTGAGTTAGATGATCAGGAGGAAGCTGACAAGAGCAATGATGAGCAGGAAGACTTATCTGGACACAAATAGGCACCTCCCCTTATTCCTGCATGTAATTCCACACTCTTTGATCTTAATAACATTCTATCTCCATGATGCCATTCTGGAATTGGTCATGATCTGTTTAAAGGGGATAATTTGTTACAGAAACGGCTTGAGATGATGAAAATGTTACTGTAGAATTATTGCAAGCCAGTGTTGGAACCTCTCACATGGATTGCAGTATCAGAACAAACTGCTGAAGCACATCAGAAAGGAACACTCACAGCCTGAAACCTTCATAAATGGACCCATTCCTTCATTGAATGTTATAACAACCTTCCAATCATTCTCTATGGTATCTGGAACACCTGTCTGCTTGACAAGGGTGAGCTTACAAAAGAGATACATGAACATCTCCAATGCATTGGGAAATATGTATGGGCAGAGGACATTGTCCATTTTCTGACTTGCCCTGACATTGAGGAGATACATGGTCTGAAAAAGACAATTTCACTATCAACAGCATGTTGCTGGATGACCATGATGGACTATCAGTGAACAAAATCTCCATCCAGTCAATATGTTGATGGGCACAAATGCAAGGATATTGTCACATACCGTTAAACAAAATTCCTTCCCACAATGTTTCAGCTTCAATGCCATATGTGAGCATGAAAAGATGGACTGGAGGAAGCTGGTTACGGTGATCACACCATGCCAGAAGGGAAGTGCTGTGTTGTAATGTGGTTTCACAACAAGTCCACCTTCTATGCAAATGACTATTATAAGGTCTACTGGGTCCACAAAGATGAGATGGCAAAACCAAGGGGAAAGGGGAAAGGGGTATCAATGATGGTGGTAGATTTTATATCTGCCAATTATGAATGGCTGAGATCAGCTTGTGAAAAAGAAGCTGCATGTACCTTGTTCAAAGCTGGCAAAGCATGTGATGGATATTTCACCAATGCTGATATTCTTGATCATGCAAAAATTGCCATGGATATCCTGGAAAAGCATTTTCTGAATAAACACCATGTTTTCATTGATAATGCCACTATGCACCTAAAATGAGCTGATGATACTCTCTCTGCATGTCAGATGCCCAAATATTCAACAAAATCTGGAAAGCCAATATTTGGAGTGGTCAAGAATGTGGTTGACACTCATGAAAAGCCTGTTTATGGTGCTGATAACAAGATTCTCAAGGAATGTGTCAAGATGTTGAATCGAAAACTCCTCAATGGTGACCTCCAGTCATTTTGCTTCAAATCAAGTGATTCTTGAGGATCAGAGGGGAATTTTAAAGGCATGGTAAATATATTGCAGGAATGAGGATTCACAGATGTTGACAAAATCCAGGCTGAATGCAAAGGTTTCAAATGTCCAAACAATGCTGCTACCATCGCATCTTATTTGACTAGCCTGATTTTGTCAGTGTCAAATCACACCTAGAGTATTTCTGTGAGGAATGAGGTTTTCAAGTGATCTTTCTGCCAAAATTCCACTGTGAACTGAATTTCATTGAACAATGGTGGGGCTATGTGAAATGGAAATATCACAAGTACCCTGCCTCATTATCTGAAGGTGATCTTGAAAAAAACATTATATCAGCACTGGACTCCATTCCATTGGAGACCATGCGATGGTGTGCACTGCCAGTGTATTTATTTATTTTTCTCTCAACACTAATGGCAATTACAACAGATATGCTACTTATTCTCTTTGTTTTATGGATGCTTACCATAAAGGATTAAATGGCAGACAAGCTGCATTTGCAGTAAGAAAATGCTGGATCACTGAACTCTGCCTCTTAGCATATTTGATGAGCTTGAGAAAGCTGACATACCTCTATAGAAATCTGCTGTTTAGGTTTCCCTCCTTGTTCCCCTCTTTTTCATACACATTATAGTTGTTCATGGATAATTCCTGCACCCAACTACATCCTATTCCTTGCCCATGTTATTAGTAATCTAAACCTTAGATTCCTTTTGCACCAAAATGGGATGTGTTACAATAAGGTCACACCACATGATGTTGGTAGAGTATGAATGAGTCCTATCTTAGCTGTCCAAGCACTGAATGATTATTTATGTAATAACATGTTCAGGCCTCGGAATAGCAAGAGAACTTGAATCTTAGGTCTAAATGATAATGATTTATATCAACACTGCTAACTGAACATTGTGGTCTTACTAGGCCCCAATCTATCATTACCCATCAGATGTACTATCGCATTACCACCATGGAGGCAGTGTGTCACAGTGGGTCACACAAAACTCGGACAGCTAAAGATGCCTGTAAACTTGACTCAAGGACTGTAATGACCACACCTCAGTATGCCTACTCTACTGACCTTAGTTCCTGGTTTCAGAACTCATCTACTGTCTTTATTATTAACCTGAGACCACCTATGCACATACTATGCTTAACCCTATGCCTTAGACTTCCCATGTCTTGCTTCCTATGCATATCCATTTCACTTCTACCCACAGACATTGCTTAGCTACCATATATAAAGGTGACCATATGCCCCACCCCATATAAGACAGTCATTCAAATACAGAGGACTTGACCCAGTTCTATTCATGTGATTCTTCTATCGTGTGCTGTTGTATCTACTTAGACTCAACATCACATCTTTTTGAACTTTTACCTAGCCTCTGCTACCTTTGAGTGACAAGCTCACACTTTACTCTCATTACTACCTCCTTGTCCCTTAAACATGAAAACTCAGTTTGGCCCACCTCAGTTGGTAATCTTGAGAAGACAAGACCAACACTATAGAAAATTTCAAGATGACCTCTAGATACTTCTTAAGAAGCTTAGGATCACACATTGGTGCTTCTCCAAATACCCCCCGACATCACACAAATAGTGAGTCTAGCCTTCCTTCTCTATCTTCTATTCTAGATCACATCAGTTTCAACGTCCCAGATGTTGAACCACTGTTTACCGTGAGCATGCAGACCTTAACCAGTCCTGCTATGCCAGGAAACCTTGCGGTTGAGGTGTGTATTATCCACTGACCTACACAAAATGAATCTGTGCAAAAAGTCATAGACATTTCCTTCCTCATTTCCTTTTTCAGTCCCTATTCTACTATCCAATTTTCCCTTTTTAAGTTCCAATTAGTTTTTACACAGCAACAAGTCTTCTTTGGCAGTTCTAGGCTGTGCACATAGCCATGAAAAGGCTATAACAATGGAATGATGGTTGCTAGTGCTAGACACAGCCCTGCATAGCACTGTATAGCCTGACATAGCCCTGCTGACTGATGATGAGCCAGAGCCATTCATTTAAACTAAAAATAGTGTACTGTATTACTAAGGGCATACTTTGAGCTCCAAAAGAGATAGATGTATAGCCACATCCTGTAGTTATAAAAGGAGCTTATTCTGGAGTCCAAAAGGGAAACAAGAAGCATCAAGAAGGGGAATAAGAGGACACTCCAAGTCCAGTTCTCAAGTAGAGAGATTAGGCATAAGCAAGGGCTCGAAGCCTGCAAGTACCTTGATAGTCCTTCCTAGCTGTAGGAAGTAGAGCAAGAAGCTTCCAAAGACTATCATACTCCAGAAAGTCTATGAAAGATTTTTGACAGTTATCTCTGCTATCCCAGATTGAGTCTCCCTTGATTGTAGATACCAATCTAAGTGGATATGATTCCATTTCTTGAACTAAGTGTGAAAAAACCTTTGCTCACTTAGCATCTTTGCTGCTATAATCCAGCTTCTTTTACAAGCTTGACTCTTCCTTACCCCTTTGACTACAGTTCAGTCATCTTAGACTTGACTCACTCATATTCATAGTAAATCTACTCCTTCGTGAACCTGTCAAGAAAATCTAAGGTGAACACCCACATTATTCGACTAACCAATTGCTAGGATACCTGATACAACCCTAAACCAATGGCTAATTGGTATTCGGGTTACCACTATGTCAATGTAGATGTAGCCGCACAGGCAAAGCCAGGCTGATTGAGGCAGGATGCGAGGCGGTGAAAAGGAGGGTTGGGACCAACTTGGAGCATCTGAAGCTGGTGCAGTCTGTGGCCATGTCGTAAAGGGTGTGATACAACAGGGTGCTCGTCGAGAGCAGACTCTGGATTTCATAGGAGGGACCAGCAGTCGCCTGAGGGAGTGCCACTAGGCAAGGGAGGAAGATGCCTAAGTGAACTAGACTGGGGTTATATATTCAGAGACTACATAGGTTTACATAAGGCGTTTCATCTATAAGTGTCCAAGCCCTTTGCCGTAGGGTGCAGGAGTGTGGATGAAACGTGTATCAAATGTGAAACATGGTGATGAAACGGAGATGAAACATGTGAAATGGAAGCGTAGTGGAATGGAAGAGAAGCATGAGAAGTGTCCGTGAAACACGGAGATGAAACATGATGGAATGGAAGAGAAGAGAAGCATGCACAGGCTTTTGGCTGTGTTAAGGGTGTGACATGCGTGAGGTGAAATGAAGGGTGAAACGAGTGATGATGGTGCAGAGACCAGAGGGCAAGGCGATGGCTGTTGATCCTGTGATAAGATAAAAGATGAGATGCAATAAGATTGGATAAGAAGAAAAGAAAAGATAAGTCCGTAAGTCCTTGAGATGTCATCCGATAAGGACCGGATGAGGAGTGAAGCGTAACAGTACCCTTGGTATCATTGTTAGATCTGTGCAACCCATAGGTCCAACATTCTGGTCTGTGAACCATGGTCAGATAGTGTGTTAGAGGCATTTCTGTTTTTCACTCTATCTGAGGAAAGAAGACACTGTGATGAATAACTTACTGAGAAAATGTGAGTCACCACAATGCCAGGTGGACTAGGTGTAGACAAGGGTGCACTTCACAGAAGCTGCAACCAGATGTCAGGAGACCATAATTGCTCCAGTTATCGTGAAGACAATGTAGGATGGACTACAGTCATTCGCAAAAAGAAATGAGGTATGGAAAGGTCAACCACAAATGAATCAGACTATGTACTATCAGAAGCACTACTTTCTGATTGGTTGTAGAGGGACAGCTTGAAGAGAGAGCTTGTGAGAGAGACAACTCATGGAAGTGGAGAGTGCTTAAGACTTGGTCTGAAAGCAGTTCCTCTGAGTGATGATAAACACCAGTTAGATATGAGAGAAGAAGAGCTTATTTTTATAGGGCGAAAGAGCCCAAGCTATATAGTGAATTGAGATTGTTTGTACATGTGGATAACAATCTCAGAGAGGATAAATGCTCTAATAAAGCCCATTGGCCAAAGATAAGAGTGATAAACGCTATAGGCTGGAAGCTATAAGCAATATCTGCTATAGGTAGATAAGAACTATTCAATAGCATAAAAGGAGCTTATTTGTGTGTTGTCATGGATAAGCGATAAGAAGATAAGGAATCTTCTGGAGTGTTCTGAAGTGTTCTGGAGGAATTTCCATAAGAGTGTGAGAACATGAAGTGCGAATAAGGCAATGAAATGATATAATTTCAACACTCCACCTGGTGATTCATGTTCAGAAGAGCGGAAGTCAATGACCTGGAAAAGGAACAAGAGTGAGATGCCTGCAATTCTCCTTAAATTTCTGTCATGTGACATTCTTGGTGAAGATGTCGGCAACCTGGTCTCCAGTAGGAACATAGAACAGCTGTATGGTGCCATCCTGAACACATTCGTGGATGTAGTGTTCTGGAAGTTCTATGTGTTTCATGCATCCTTCCTATGCTGGGTTGGAAGCAAGGAAGATGGCACCCTGGTTGTCACATAACAGTGAGAACACAGGAACCGTAAAGCCAATCTTAGAAAGAAGGTTCTGGATCCATTTGAGTTGTTTAGCGGCTTCGGTCATGCCAACATATTCAGCTTTTGTAGAGGAGAGCATAATCTTCTTTTGTCATCTGAAAAGCCAAGAGACTATTCCATCTGTGAGGAAAACTGCATAGCCAGTGGTAGATCATCTCGTTTCAACATCTCCTCCCCAATCTATATTGGAATATGATAGGAAGCCAGAAAGGCTTGATTCATTATAACAAATGCAGAGTGAAGGATGTGTAGCAAGATAGCGCACAATATAGAGTGCCTTTGTTACAAGTACATCCACAGCCGACCACAAGAAGGCCAGAACTGAAGGGGCCAAGGGACTCCACCACTCATTTCCTTCTGCAGACAGTGCAATGGACCTGGAGCAGCAGATCCAAGAAAACCAACAACTCTCATGGTTATTCCCATCCTTTTCCTAATCCTCCCAACCACTGTTACCATGCATAGCCATCTCCAACAGACACCGCAGATTCCATTATTCCTGATCTGTTCCTTTCCGTTCCATTTGATCCTTTTCCCCTTGACAACAGATGCCCTATAGTAGAACCCTCAACCCTGATGGTTCCCACCCCTTAATCTCCTTTCACTATATAAGTAGAACATCCTCCTCTGTATTTCCCCAGCTAGTTCTACCTCTATACTGCATAGTAATCTAGTGCTCCCTTTTACACTTGATGCTTCAGTGTGAAACCCTTGTCAGCCATCACTACAAGGATTTGTCCTCTGCAAGACTTCGCTTCACTCTAGATGAAGTGCTTCAACTAGGTTCTACACTATAAGTGTAACACTCAGAATCTCATGACTTTAGTGAAGGCATGGAACTGGCCAACAATGCCAAAGGGGGGATACATGCTCTCAAGGGTATTTCATAGATCCTTGGTGAGAGAAGGATGTGTAACTGCTTTGACAGCCACATAAGCACATTTCTGGAGATGCTACATATCCAGGTCAATGTAGATCCTGATGATCAATTGTGCTTGTCGATCATTTGGTTCCCAAGTCTGTTAAAGGGCTGGGTTTGCAGTACCAGCAGCAGTGACTTGTAAGGCACAGGTAGAGGTGCCATTTACACTGTCCATATGACCTGTGATCATAAGGAAATTCTCTAACTGGCAAAACCATGTTGCATAGTTTCTGACACCTGTTAAGATGGGAAGACAAGCCACTTGTGAATCGAGTTTGAAAGTGGCCATGGTATCTTCTTATGGAAATAAAAAGCTGCAAGCATTCCTGGAAAGAGACAATTAGTAACTGCCATCAGCATAAAAGGAGTAACAAGTGGTGGAAGGAGAGTTAGTTCTGGGTTCAGATCATCATCTGTTTTGTCGTCGTCATAGTCTTCTTTAGAAGAGCCTAGAAGAACCTCCACTTCTGCAGCTTGTTCCAAAGAATCCTCCAAATAAGAAGAGTTCCCCATTGTCTCATCATCTGGAATTATTGGATAAGGGTGGCGACTCTCCAACTAAAGTTTAAAGAAAGGAACAAGTACTTCAAATTTTATGAAGAAGGTCTCCACAAAGTAATGCAGGTTGGTAAAAACCAGGGTTTCATCCAGTCAATCCAGATGGTAATATATATGTTTCTTCTTTTTATGGTTAAAGAAATGTATCGAGTATGGAAGCATACAGTATTTGTTTGTAAAAGTCACAAGATGTGCCTATGAAAAAGTCCAATATTCCAGAGACAGATTAGTAGGGCCTCTGGGAATGTATCCTGGCTTGACATTTGTCATGTACTGACCTCCTTGGTAGATTGGAAGTAGCTACACCAGAACCGGCAGGATCCAGGTGAGCTTCGGAAGACTTTTCTCCAGAACCAGGGCAAACTGCAGGTGCAGGTTCAATTTTAACCTGGCCTGGGATGCCAATACTTGCTGATCAGTGGATAAGGGTGAGTTCCTGAAGAGTGTTGAGCTCATCTTTAAGAAGATGATATGTCAGCACTTCTTCCTTGAACTTCATGAAAGAGGGATTTAGGAAGCAGAATCATTTCCTTCTCCTTGTATCTATAACCTCATTCCATCTCCACATGGAAGGTATTTTATCAGTACCTCGGAGGAATATCTAGCCATCATGATGCTTGTAGGCAGTGCGAACTGAGGGATTGTCTAATATAGGCCATTGGTGGAGGCGACGGTGGGTCTCAGTAACCTCATCTTCTCGTCCTGCAAGTTCTGGATAGAAGAGTTCTAAAAGGATGTCGCCTTCCACCAATCTCAGATTTAGCATCATGGTGATTTCCCAAAGTTCTTCCCAAGTAAGGACTTCATTGGGAACAGGTCTCTTGATCCTTTGAAAATCACTAAAACCATAGTCTTTGTGATCTCAATGAACGATCTCCAGTCCTTGATTGTGGACTGGGATTTGTGAAGTGGTATGGTAGGTGGACACCAGTTGAGCCTAGCCTAAGCCTTCTAGAACTGACAAAAGTGGCTCTTCCCAGTAGGTAAATCCTGTTGCATAAAAGACAGAGTTCTGCTCTGCTGTTTCTTCCTTAGCAACCGGCCAAGAGATGAGAGTGGAAAGACGAGAGGTAGGAAAAGGATTGATGAAGAGATCTTGTGGAAAATATGGTTGTATGAGTTCGCATTGAAGAAGGTAGGGGAAATAGTGCATGTAGATGGAAAATTTGCTTTTAAAGATTGTCCCATCCTCTCTAATTACCTTGACCTCAGAAAGGCCTTAGAGGTGTTGAGATATTGGAACCACTGAAGGAAAATGAATTCAGCAATCCAGCAAACAGTCTAACACAAAATCTTTGTTATCTGAGTAAAACAAATGAACTCTCTTGTCATTCAGGTCTCTCATCTCAATGGGTCTCTCATCCAAAAAAGGAGCATCGTTGGGATCGCTTATCCAGAATGGATTGGGCAAGTGCAAGGTCCCCACTTCTTGACTTAATTCTTCTATATTTTGCGAGAAGGGAGAGAGACAATCTTTAGAGCCTGAAGCTATCGGAAGTGCTACCTTCCGATTGGTTGCAGAGGCACAGCCTTGGTAGGGAGAGCTCATGAGAGAGACGACTCACGGAAGTGAGATAACGCTTAAAGACTTGGTCTGGGAAGCTGTCCTCAATATCTGGGTGAGGGACGATCGAAAGAGAGGGGAAGAGCAGCTTGTATTCTTAGATAGAAGATTAAGCTATATATACGTACGGAGATTGTTTGTATCTGTGATGGGAACAATCTCCAAAAGGAAGAATGAAAGATAAGAGATATAAAGGCCATTGGCCAAAGATAAGAGGAATAAACGCTATAGGTTGAACTATGAGCGTAAAATGCTATAGGCTGATAAGGGTTAGCCAATAGTGTAAAAGGAGCTTATCTCTATGTAATAGTCTGTGTGAAGCGAACATGATAAGCGAAAAGAGAACATGGGAATAATAAAATCCAACAGAAGCTTCAGTGACTGAAGTGAGCAAAGAGGGTGGGCTAGTGATCAGAATTGCTTGAGATGAACAGGGAGCATAGAGGTGAATCCATGACATTGTAAGGAGATGTGACATATGAGGGAGTATCTGGGAATAGTAGAGCGACTCCTTCTTCTTTGTCTGCAAAAACAATAGAGCAAGTATAAGGAAGAGATGGTATAACTGGTAGAGGAGTATTGACTTGAATATATGGAGGAGTAGGATGAAAAGGATTGCAGATATATGAAGGAGGAGGATAGAGGTCTGGTTGACGATGATTATCGCAGTTTGGATGTATACATCTGCATGACAGGAGGAACTGCATGCCAAGATAGAAGCACTTAGGGCAGGAAGCAAAAACACAGAGTTGTACATGCATTGTCTCACACCATGGCACACGAGTCTGACCAGCCACACAGGATAACAGACCTCTAATTGTGTCTCATATCTCTCGAGTTGGTCAATGCAGATCTGACAGCTTAACTCATCTTGATCCAATCTCAGCTGTCTATCACACAGACCCAGCTTGCACAACTAATGACAAAGGTGTGAAACAGGAAGAGAGGGAAAAGGCAGAGCTGAAAGCACAGGTGGCTACACTCAAGCACAAGCTTGCAACATACACCAATTATAACAAGATCAAGTGGGAGCTTGAGATATTCAAGGTGAGCTCACACACTCTAGAGACCACAATTTCTCATACCTGCTCACTAGTATATTAAATTTGGCAGACTCGATGAGGACACCTTAAATGCAGACAGTGATGACTGGTCCTCCAATGACTCTGAAGATGTACACCTTCCTGATTCAAATGCTAACAAGGTGAATGCACAGCATGGGAAGAGCCTTAAGGTATTGCTTACAAGTAAAAACAAATGCATCCTCAAAGAGCTCACATGCTTCCAGGTGAGCTTCGCTCATTAATATAAATAATCATGTTCATTCACATATGGCCCTAGATATTGCATACATCACTCGAAGAATCTCTCTATTCTATGCAGTCCAAGCTCAACACAGCCTGAGCTGAACTCTCCAAGCAGAAATCCCTCAACAAGAAACTGGAAACAGACCTCCTGGCACTTGATAACCATTCTTCAAACCCTGCAAATGTGAACAGGATGAGCATAGAGGATGCATTGGCTGGGCTTGGATTTGATCTTGGCCTGGAAAACAGCAAGCCTGAGAACAAGAAGGGTGAGTCGCCCAATAGCGCCATGTGAAGCACGCCAATCCCATTCATGTCCTCCATGAACACCTCAATACTACCTATCGTGGCAAGCCAATGGGACAAGTTCAAACAATGTAACACTAAGTTAGAAGAGGTACATGCCTCTTTCTTCTCAGGGGGTCCCTTGGGGCTGAGTGGGTGCAGGAACTTTGGTGTCAGTTTCACTTGATCTTGGAGCATGTCATTATAGTCTGACAACCTCAAGCAATATGAAAAGGTGCAGTACACGCATAGCTATCACAAGTCGTCATTGATGTCACAGCTGAATCTGCTCCCCAGGTTCTCCCAGCCCCAGGTAGTTAAGACCTGTGTGGGCAGAGTCAGGAATAGCACTTCACCTCGCACTGGCTTCCAAAGGTGAAATGGTAGAGGTTAAGGATGGCCTTCATAATGTGCAGGAGCCACAGCAGAGTTGTCAGAAGTTAGAGAAACATTCAGATTAAAAGTCTCTATATCTGAAGATGAATGATGCGGTTGGTGGTCTGGATGCACACAAGAAGCTTCAGGTTGGAGGGCACTTCTTGGAACAGGGCACTTGAAAGGAGGTGACTGAGCTCTGCAAGTTGCTTCCTGGGTTTAATCATTCCGTGGGTACTGCCTCTCTTCACTGTTCAGATACCTCATTACAAGGACGTGACTCATTTGGTTATGAGCGATCTCAGCCTGATGTTTTGGCATCATGCCTCTGATTCTGGCTTCCACATCCGAGTTTCAGGATTGGTCAGTTTCTCTGTTTGTGTGTTCATGACTCAGACACTGGCCAACAGAGTGTGTGATTTCGATTATTTTGACTGTGGTGATTGTAAGGCTAAACATGAGCGAGAACTAGCTGGGGAAATATAGAGGGAGACATCCTACTTATATAGTGAGTGGACGTCAAGGGGTGGGAACTATCAGGGTTAAGGGTTCTACTAAGTAGATATAGGGCATCTGTTGTTACGGGAAAAAGGATCAAAGGAAACAGAAAGGAACAGATCAGGAATGATGGGATCCACCCACAGTGTCTGTTGAAGACAGCTATATGTGGTGACAGTGATTAGAAGGATTTGGGAAGTGGATGGGAATAGCCTAGAGAGGTGCTGGTTCATTGAATTTGTTGCTCCAGGTCCATTGTGCTGTCAGTAGGAGAAAAAGAGAGGTGGGGTCTCTTGATCCCTTCGGTTTTGGCCTTCTTGTAGTTGGCTGTGGGCATGTTTATAACATATAGTGAAAGAAGATCAAGGGGTGGGAACCATCAGGGTTGAGGGTTCTACTAGTTGTATATAAGACGTCTGTCGTCAAGGGGAAAAGGATCAAAGGAAACGGAAAGGATCAGATTAGGAGTGATGGTATCCATGGTGTCTGTTGGAGACAGCTATGTGCTGGACAGAAATGGGAAGGATCAGGAATAATGGGATCCACAGTGTCTGTTGAAGACGACTATGTGTGGAGACAGATGTAGAGATAGTTACGAGGCTGATGGGAATAGCCGTGAGAGATGTTGGTTGTTCTGGATCTGCTGCTCTATGTTCATGGTATCATTGGAGAAAGGAAAAGAGTGGTGGAGTCCTTTGATCTATTCGACTTTAGCCTTCTTGCAGTCTGCTGTAGGCGTACTCATAACACCTGGGGGCTTTGAGGGCTTTCTTGCCATTGAGTCTATGCAGAGAGAGAAGTGGGCCAGAATGCTATAGAGCTGCATGAAAGTGCACTAGTGTTATGCTTTGCTTATCAACCAGCTCTTATTGGACCATATTTCAAGGATTTATGAACTTATTATTCTTATCCTCTTATCTAATCTTATCAGACCTTATCTTTTATTTTATCACAGGATCAACAGCCATAGCATCATCCTCTGATCTCTATATCATTGTTGCACATTTCACTTTTTGTTTCACCTCACGCTTGATGTGTTTCCTTGACATAGTCCACAGCCTATGCATGCTTCTCTTCCATTTGATGCCTTATACATCACACATGTTTCATCTTCATTTCATCTTCATGTTTTATATTTGATACACATTTCAGCCACAATCCTGCATCCTAAAGTCAAGGTGACAGACTCCTGTAAATCTTTTTAGATTCTGAATATATAAACCCAGTGAATGTTGAATGGTAAACCTAATCTAGTTCACTTGGGCATCTACCTCCTTAAGGCCACCCAGTCTAGATTCCAACCACACCTCTTACACTTTTAAAGAGCTCCTGGTTGACAAGTGGTAACCTGAGGGCTTACGTCTTAGGATTGTATTAACTAGCATGTTGAATTAGTATAATTGGACATAGGTGGGGAGCATTTTGCCTGAGTTCACATCAATAGTTGTAGATGCCAAGTGTAACTTGAAGAGTGAAAAAGAGATTCCATCCAAGTAGTAGTATACTTGTTAGAGTTTCTAGGGCAGGCCACAAGGATGGTGGAGATTGACAGAAGCTTGCCTTGATTGGAGCTAGAGCACATAGTTCAAGATTATTTAAAGAGTAGACCAATGTAATAGTTCCGATGAGGATCTTATCCATGCATAAAAAGGCACTTGAAGTATATTGAAATTTTGGCAATTTCATTTGATTCAAATATCACCTACCAAATCAAGAGTAAAGAAGAAGCAATATTTAAAAACCAACATATAAATACACAATGTGGTATAGTGTTGACAGAATTGTACATCAATTGTTACTTTCCTTATTTTGATAAATAACATATTAGATAGTGTGATTTAACTATGCTATTTCATATTCTCAAAATCAAAGCTTAAGAAGTAAACTTTTCCTTCTGAAAGTATATCAAAATGACTATGGCATCTGAACCTGGCAACTGCTATATGTTTAGGATACTATTATTCTTTGTTTGTTTTGTGTCCTTTGATTAATAAATACCCAT